>BQNB010000443.1:0-49161 GCA_026074375.1 Tanacetum coccineum | reverse complement strand
TCATATCTCGTGCTATTGATCTATGAAGTAACACTCTCCAACCCATATTCCGCTGCGACCCATTTTGGAGGTGTTACACCTTTCTTGCAATCTCTTCATCATGAGCAAGCATCTTAAACTTCTTTTCAGATTCATTGATGTCTTCTGATTCAGTTTCAGATTCATCTTCTTCAATCTTTTTCTTGCCCTTGTCTTTAGGATCAATCTTTGGAATATTCTCTACATCCTTCAGTTCAACTCCTTTCTCCTTTTCTCTTGAAATTGCTTTGGCTTGGCTCATGTTGAGAAGAACTTGAGCAATAGTTTCATCATCTCCAAATATTGTTAGAGTTATTGTTGGAGCTGTCTGAGTAGCACTTCTTCCTTCATAAACCTTTTCTACTTTAGCTTTTAAATCTTCTTTTTTCTTTTTCAGCTTCTGCCATTAGTTTCTTATGGTATGTAAGGACATCAGTTTTATCATCTAAGTCAATTTTCATAAACCTTATCTTTTCCTCATACCAAAGTTGACTTTGTTGATGAGCAACTAATTGTGCTTCAACTTTCTTTAAAGCTTGAGTATATGCTTGTATTTCTATACTGGCATCTCCAAGTTGTTCCCTCTGTTCATCATACAATTGTTTAAGCTTATTATATGATGCAACACATTTATCAGAACAAGATTGTACCTCATTACTGGAACTGTTTGAGTTGAATGCCATCAAAGCATGATCTTCTTCTTCTTCCTCAGCTTGTCCACTCCAGTCAATTACACCAGCATCAATAGTTAACAATGCTTTGGGCTGTTCTTGCTTTCCTGTTCTTTGATCTCTTCCTTTGTACCCTGTATTCTTAGCATTTCCACCAAATCTGGTTTTAATGGCATCCCACATTTCTTTAGCATCAGATATATTGTGAAATCTTGCTAAATGATCTTCTGGAAGAGCCATAAGCAAGGTGGTCCTTGCTTTTCTTTCTCTTTCTCTTGCCAAAATTTCTTCAGCAGATTTAGGAGGCAGAATCTTGATTTGACCTTGTGTATCTGTGGAGATTGATACAGGACCATTTCCATTTTGTATGACCTCCCATACAGGATAGTCTGTATGAGCCAAGTAATGTTCCATTTTCATGGCCCATATATCATATTCACCTTTCTTCAGAATGGGGAGTTTTATGGTTGAAACAGTGTGAGGGGCTTGTTGTGTTGGTGGTGGTGGATTTGGTGGTTGGTTGTTAATGTTTTGATCATCTTCTCCTGCCATGGATGTGATTGTTTAAGGTAAAGGTTTATAAAAGCTTTGTTTTGGTTTTGGTTCTTCTTACTCAGAGTTTCTCACAGGCTCTGATACCACTTGTGAGTCCCAAACTGAACAGATCTTTGCAGCCTGCTAAGGGTGATAGCCAACTTGTATAAATACAGATTGACTATAGAGAAACACTGACTATGAATACTTATTGTATATGCGGAATCTACACAATAGTATTAAGAAGAACAATGAATACTAAACTTTGATTTCTATTAATCTGCTTTAAGGGTTACAGATTACTAACTATGATAACTAATGTTGAGGTGTGAATGATATTGGAAGTGATGATTTTCTCTAAACCTTACGACCTCCTTTTATAGGTTAAGGAGTCCAAGTAGGTTACAAAGACTATTAATACTTTCTATATTATTCTACATCAATACTATTAATGGTTTCCATAATTCCTAGTCAAACCATTCAATATATTTAATACACATTAATGCATTTCCTAATAAACCATGTAACTAACTATTAGCATTAATGTGTTCTTCCATCTTGTTGTAACTCTTCATCAACATAATAACTCAACATTAATGTTGTATCTTCATATTAATGTTGATTCTTGTAACTTGTTTCACCATCATTAATTCCAAAAAAATTTAATTCCCAACAATCCTCCCCTAAACTTGATGTTCACTTGTTTAACATCAAGTTTCTTCAGTAGATGCTTCTTGATCACTAGGATGATGCTTCCAAACACTTCTTTGTTTATTAAGTTGTTTCTTTGTCATCTTTTTGTCAGCATCATTTGAAATTTTGAAATAATCCTCATTGTTTAGATGCATCATTATGTTGAGAGATCTTTAAATTCTCTAAATCATGAACCATGGTAAAAATTGAATTAAATAATTCCTAACAATCCTCCCCTAAACTTGAACCTCACTTGTTAACTTCAAGTTTCTTTTGATTGAGCTTTTGAGGATTGTATCCAAGCACTTCTTGACTGCATTCTTTATCTTTATGATCATCTGCTTTATGATTTTATTATAAGCAGACCATACTTTCGCTTTCAATCTTGAATTCGCATCTCATCTCTTCTGCATCACAACTACACAGCAACATCCAACTAAGTTGGCTTTGTAGTTTTTGGCAAACTACCAGCCACCGATTTCGCAAAAAAATGACAAACCACATTTTAGACTAAATCATCTAAATGAAGAACCTTAGAAACCTACTGCATTACAGGTATTACTCTGCTACATCATAGATAATAGCAGGGAAAGAAAATCGATTTTCAAAAAAAACGCCAAGGCACTTTTTAAACTAAATCATCTCTATGAACAACCTTAGAAACCAATTGCATTACAGGCATTACTCTACCACATCACAGACAATAGCATACAAACATAATCGATTTAGGAAAAAACGACAAGCCATATTTTAGACTAAATCATCCTACTGCATTACAAGCATTATTCTACCACATCATAGACAATAACACGCAAACAAAATTGATTTCTAAAAAAACGCCAAGCCCATTTTTAAACTAAATCATCTCTATGAACAACCTTAGAACCCTACTGCATTACAGGCATTACTCTATCACATCACAGACAATAGCTTACAAACTATAATGCAGTAGAAATAAAATTGTAATGTAGTAAAAAAATTATAAATACATTACAAATCTAATCTACTGCATTATAGTTATATTCTACTGCATTACTGTTCATTTTGTAGTACATTACAAACAGAATCAGAATCAGGCACACACATTCATTTTCGCACAAACGACAAACCACATTTAGCCTAAATCGTGCCTATGAACATCAACATATATCTTACTACATTAGCATTCAAAACAACTGCATGACAATGTAAATTTAGTCTATCACAGTTATAAAGTCTAGTTGAGACATTTTATCATACACCTTGTATGCACCTTTCTTAAAAACATTTTTCATCTATTTTTTTCAATATTTTGTTCCAGATGTAGAAGAAAACATGATGTATATTTGAATCAATTAATCAAACTCCGAATATAATATAGTTAGATCAATAAAAACACGAAAATCATGCATTGACAAATTATTATTCAGAAATATACTTACGATGTGGTGTAAGATCTGGTAGGTTACATTTTTGATCTCATGGGTTCGTTGATGATGAACAAATCAGCAGGTTTGTTTGTTGATGATGAATAAATCAGTAGGATTGTTCGTTGATGATGAATAAAGCAGTAGGTTGTTCGATTAGAGAGAATTAGGATAACATGTGTGAAATTTTAGAAAGAGAAAGTATGAATTTTAGAGAGAGAAAGTGGCTTTCGTAGAATGGCAGGGATGGATTGAATCATTTGGATGTATGTGTATATGTTATGAAATTGCCCTTGAAGTTCTCCTTATTTACCATCCTGCCACCACCACTTTTGATCTAGTCAAATTTGATCCAATAGCCAAGATCTCTTCTTACCCTTTTTATTATAACCCTACCATATATATATATATATATATATATATATATATAATATATATATATACATATATATATATATATATATATGACAACACCCCGGTTCCATTTGAGAAGGTATTTAATTTTGAGAAGATGAGAAATCTACGGTTGAGCAAATGATTCTATTTTTTGATTTGATTCACAATGTAAACATCATTAAATAGTGAATCAAATCTAATAAATCACAAATTTTGATTCACAAATCATTGTTAAAAATCGAGTTATGGTAATGATATCTTAAATTATGTATAGAGAGATTCAAATGTAACTTATAATCGCAAAATCGAGGTTTTTTTAACATTGATTCGAATTTTTTTTACACATTTTGGATTATAATCACAATAAAATTTGTTTTACACTTGAAAATTTTAAATCAAAGTTAAAAATCTATCATTTTTAAAAACCTTCTCAATCTTTTCAAAATAAAAACCTTCTCAAACTCAATCGATCCCGATTTTATATATATATATATATCTGTGTGTGTGTGTGTGTGTGTGTGTGTGTGTGTGTGTGTGTGTGTGTGTTTGTAAAATGTTAATGATGTCGTAACTATTTTTCGCATAACATTCGAATCGCAAATAAATTAAAATAAATTAAGTTACAAGGTACCCGTCATCGCAATACGCATGTACCACTAGTTTGATTACAACTGTTTCAAGAAATAAGGAACTAGCTTTACCTGAGCACCCAAAAATAAATACAAAAAAAATAGATAAAATAGTAAATAAAACCACATCCCCACAAAAGGTACTCATTTTCCATTATTCTGAAGTGTAAATTTTCAAATTTTAATCAACCAGATGCACCCTCAAAAATGGAAAAGTCAGTGTTCCAGTTAAAACATTTCCCAAATCTCAAGAACCTGATTACATCACATCTCATGTAACAGAACGCTACAGAATAAATTCAGTAATACAACTATGAACATGCGGAGTACAAAATTAGCATGTTGTTGAGGCGCAAGTTCTAAGAGAGTCTTGAAGGACATCCTCATTAAGTGACCGCCCTGCACAAATTGAACAATAGCTAAGAGCAAGGCAAAATGGGTGGGTTGGGTAATACCGTAATAGGTCATAATCAATATTTCTAATACAGTTAAAAACAGTCTGCGCACATTGACCCGCCATCATGTTTTTTTGTCTATCTTTTATGTTGATAAAAAGTAATGTATTACTGTATATTATAGGCATACTTTTTTCGGAAGGCTAAGATTAAACTATTGAAAGTAATAATCTAAATACTTTAATAAAACGAGTTAAGAGATTGTAAACATTGGAATACACATTGAGTATCGACCCATTTCATTTGTTTACCCGGTTTAACCCGTTTGAAAAACAATATAACCAAAATTGACTAATTTCTAGATAAATGGAATGAAAGTGTCATCTTTAAGGAAAATGGGTTAGACGGATGGTGAAAGGTTTTACCTATGAACACAATTTTATTCGTTTGCATTTCTCCAGATTTCCACTTCCGTGCAGGAACAATTTCATAAAGCTCCCTCACAGCCTGCAAATTTAATTGGTTAGCATGTTTCTGTTTAACTAAGAAACTGCCCTAAGCCGATAATTAAGCGTTGTTGAGCAAAAGCAGTACTAATATGAGCAATACACCAAGAAGTGCTTGTCTTGAACTACATTATGAGCAAATTGCCATTTTTGTTCTAGTTATTATATTGATTCTACTATATAAAGTTGGAGGAAAACTAAACAAGATTTATGTATGAGAGTTTACCTGCACTGTGTGAAGTTCATCAGAGTTCACAATACTCAAAACACCTTTGCAGCGGTAAACATCCATGTCATATTTCTTATCCCAGAGGATCTCCTCAAGCCATAAACGCACCTGTATAAATACATGACATGGTAATACAAAATCTGTAAGATACACAAAATAGTTCACAAAGCTGCAAACATAGTAAGTATAGGTGGCAAGACTGCCCTTTTTGGTACAGGCCAAAGGGCTGAGCCGAGTCGTGTTGACCCCTAACAGTTTCAATTCTTTAATAAATAATACATGTGTTGAGCATGATTACAAAAGAAGAGGAGAGGGAAAGAATTTGATTTTTAGTTTTGTCTTCCCCAAGTTGGAAAGAAAATATAAGAGATGGAACCAAATTAAGCCTAAGATTCTACTTCTCTCCAAATCATCCCAATTTGGGAAGATGATTACGAGGGAGGGTGGCATAATTTCCTTCACTCTTCTCTTCTCTCCAAAAAAATTACGGGAATATGATTATTTTTCAGTTTCCCCTCCATTTCTCTTCTTTTCTTTCAAATAGAAACTCGGGAACAGAGTGAAAAGCCATTGTATGTTTTAAAAGTATGATTCGGGTGGCTTTCGAGTTCCAACTCCGTTCACCCATTCAACCAGATCCCCTTTTAGATAAATCTTATATTTGAGTGACACGATTAAAACAAATCATAACCCAGATCAACCCACTAATAAGCAAGTGGTACTTGCCACCTCTAATAATATGAACTACTGTATGAGTTATTCTTCCAGATACCTTTTCAAGATCAAGCTCATGTGAATCAGTGATACATATAGTCTTCACACCGCTATCATGAAGATCTTTAGTAGTTAATGACTTATTTTCTTCAAGCAATTGTTCCAGGTGAGCAGCATGCTGAAATGCAATTGAAGGGACAAAAACTTATAGCCATCAAATTCATAAATCATCACTAATCAAAGAGATAACATTTGAACAATGGATACACATAGGTGAGAGGTCACTAACCAGGCATCAAAAATGCTCTGCAATTTAATACTAAGGGAGATATCTACTTGTGACACCTACACAAGACTGCAACGATATAAAAGTGAAGAATTGATGCTATGTATCTATCCTTCACGAGTTTCTCTATTTCATCACGAGAACCAATCAACTTATTAGAATACAATATCCTACAAGAACAATAAACACGAATAACAGTAAACTACACAAAAGATAAAAAGAAAATGAAACACATGTAAATTCTATGTTTCTTAGGTGATGTAACATAGACTTGGTGAGGCTGATGAACAAAAAATGCACTTGAATTCAACAATTTAGTTTAATTTTGAGTCATCACTTACTGCAAACGCTATCTGTAAGAAAGCTTTCAGAAAAAAAAACCCCCGTGACGAGTCTTCATGCTTCCTGTATCCTAAGTGAAAAACGTAGATTTTTGGCATCTACAACCTAGCGAAAAACAATTCAGTTATTTAAAGTTATAACCTTCTACTTTTTCTAATATGAAGTTGGTATTTATAAACCTAACGAAAAATGTACAGTGATAATAGAATCAAGTTTGACAGCTGCTTCCAGTTGATCATCCAGCCAAAGAACAGATGCAAGTGGAGCAGGGTTTGCCAACCCTGTGGTCTCTAGCAATATATGATCCAGTCTAAATACACAAAGATACAGTAAGCCAAAAGTTCATTTTAAAAGTATACGTAGATTTTAATGATGAGTGAATCTCATATTTACACAGAATTCGCTAACAAGTTACAACATGCAAGTTACGAAAGGATACAAATGCACACCAAACTTATAAGAACCAAATAACATTAACCTTTTCTTACACATTTTATTTTCAATACAAACATAATATGATTGATATGCCAATAATCAGTAGATGGTAAGTTTGTAATGTGAAGACTTGTGATTATGAATGCACATGCATAGTTCCACATCGATACGAAGTATGGCATAGTTACATTCATAAAAGAACACTTCTCTATATTAGATGAACTAAAAAGTAAAATAAAAACGCGTCACCTATCCTTCCTGTCAACAATTTTTCCAAACGCTTGAACAAGTCTATGTTTCACGTCAAACAAATACACCCATTCGCAAGCTCAACCCATTCTTCAACAACAGCACCTCCTTCACCTTCATTAATCATAGCTCTCTCAACTCCAATCTCCTCCCCAAACTCATTCAATATCACCGCTATCCTCTTTCCATGTTTTCCATTCAATATGTAATTAACCAACTGAAACAATGATTCAATTCAACATCATCAATTCATCAACAATTATATACACATATTGATATAAAAATCCATACGATTACTTTTCATCCTCTTAACTTTGTACTTGCTTATTTGATAAGTAGAGGGTGTTTAGAATTGCTCATCTTCTTATTTTGATAAAGAAAAACAATTTTGGGTGTTGGGATGAAACAAACTGCTTATCTGCTTAATTTGGCGCGAAATAAGCAGGGTCAGACCTGCTTATCTACTTATTTTAAGGCATAAGAAGAATTTTCCATAAAAGCAATATCGGCCTGCTTATCTCAAGGTGCTTTTATCCTTAGTAACAATGAATTTGACTGAAAATTCTAGCAATCCAAACACTATCTGGTACTAGCGTAGTTGAAGAATGGACCTGCTTAAAAGTTGAAGGAGGACATGAGGTGCTTATTAAATAATTCGATAGATACTTATATTTTAACTATTGATAAGCAATTCCAAACACCCTGTTAGATTCAGTTACCAGAATTCAAGACGACTGAATACAATGTATTCGCAACTGAGCGACCGAAAGCTAAACCTAACATAAATACTCCTAACTACACTCATTCAATAACTAAGTTCAGGTGACATAACTCAAGACAACCAAATACAACATTCGCTATCACAGTCTCGAAAGCTTAATCAAACACCGATTCAATAGACTTACTTGTTCAGTAATTAGGTTCACTTTGACACGATTAAATACAAAGTTTAGGCTATCGAGTTCCCAAATGCTAAACCAAAAATAAAAACCGGTAACTACTCTCACTTATTAAATAACTAGGTCCAGTTAACATAACTCGAGACAATCAAATACAACGTATCCACTATCAAGCTCCCAAAAGCTTAACCTAACACAAATTCAATCAGTTTGCATAATTCGAGACGATTATGGGGGTGTTTGTTTAAGCTTTTATGTGGGCTTATTTAATTCCGGCTTATATTTCATTAGCTCTAATTATTTTGAGACTTGTATAAGCATGTTATATGATAATAAGCTCCAATAACTAGTGTTGAGTTATATGCATAGTCACCTACTCCGTAATAAACTTTATCTAACAACAAATGAAATTTAAATAGGAGATATTTACGGTGGATTTTCCGGCGCCGAGGTAGCCGGTGATGACGGTGACGCCGACTGGTGGAAGTTCGTCATGGGTGTTTTGATTATTAAGGGTTTGGTTGATTTCGACGGCGAGTGGTGCGTCTTCATCTTCTTCTATTTCCATTTTTGTCAACTTGATCCTCACCGGGTTTCAAGTTTTTACTTTTAGGGCCCGTTTGGTTTATAAACAGGGTTAGATTAGGATTTAGATATAATATAGGATTTGGATTTGAGGTTGGTTTAGTAGAGAGAAAATATATTTTTATTATGTATGATTGGATTAAAAAATTATGTATTGTTTTAAATTAAAAAAATAAAAAATAAAAATATAATAAATGAATATGTGGCTGTGAAAAAAAGCAAACTAAAATGTGAATTTCTATTGGTTGAATACCTTCAAAACCCACTAGCGTAGGCTGGATACAAAAAATTGGGTTGACACCTCTGACACTAAAAGAAATAATCAACCAAACAATTGATTTCGTGAGTTTTGATCCTAAACTCAATAAAACCCACATACCAAACGGGCCTTTAACTTTTCAATTGTCTTCATAAGTTTGTCATGTAGTATTCAAAAATGACATGACGCCTCAGCGTAAACTCAGCTTTCTTTTTTTGACATCGTTATATTTGTAGTAAAGTAAGCGTAAACACGGCTTTCTTTTTCTGACATCGTTATATTTGTAGTAAAGCAAGCGCGACCACAACCAAAAACATACCGCACATGTTACTATGGACTCTAGATGATTCTACTTTATTTTCAACATGTTGCTAACTTCTTTCATTCATGTTTGGTATGTGTTTAATTACACATATCTTTTACCTTTAAAATCGACCATAAACGACAAAAAACGCACATAAAATGCCTGTTTTTGTTTGTACTGTGCAGGTACCGGATATTCACTAAAGGACAAAAACAAAGCTAAATCGGGCAAAACTGAGTACGGATTTGGAAAAAGCGAGAAAAACTTTGGAAAATGCATCGAAAACCGAGCCCGAAAACATAAACTGTCAAAAGTGGGCCCATCCGTACCCACCTAGTGGGCCCGGGTCAGCCTTAGCTTCTACGCATCTTAAGCTTTCTAGAGTAACTTTTGGTTTTAAAATTGAGCTTAAAATGAGTTGTGTGCAAGCTATTAAGTGAAACCTAGCCTTTTGGTCTTAAAAGCTCACTTTCTGTTAACAACTTATTAAAAAGCTTTTTGAGTGCTTATTTTTGAGTTTCAGCTTGTAGTCATTTTATTAAAGTAGCTTAAAAAGTTGTCATCTACAACTTTTGTTCTTTAAGTTTTTTATAAAAACTAAAAAAAGGGAAGTGGAAGTCGGGGGTGAGCAAGACTCGAACCCCCGACCTCAACACCTCAACCTTTTATAAACACACACACACCCGCTCCTTACCGCTGTGCCCTTGGGTCTTTTTCGTAAGACCCTTGCACAATTAATTTCTTATAGTCATTTTGGCCAATAAGCCTTATAAGCTGTTAAGCTTATTTCGCAGCTTATTTAATAAGTTGTGATCTCGGGCTTACTTTTCCTAGGATTTAAATAGTTTAAGCTATTTTCTGAATTTTTATAGTTCATTTAGTATTTTTAATCATTTATTTTCATTAAAACCTTAAAAAAATCATAAAAAATTGAAAAAATAATCAAATTTTTTTTTAATCTTTTTAGAAATTTTCCTTTTTTTTTACGTCATAAAGTTCATAGGAAAATTAGTTTTGACTCTCCATAGGTGATATTTTTTGAAGGCCATTTTAGCTTTTAGGCCTGGTTTTCAATTCCCGTTATTCGTTTTTGTGATTTCTTTCAAATTTTATCGTTAAGTTTTCAAAATTTGCAAATCCCTTTATTTTTACTCATAGAATTAGATTATTAATTCAAATTCTAGGATAAGGAGCTAATTAGGGTTTAATTTGTCATTTCCGTTTTTCGTCCGCGTGTTTAGTTATTTTTTTTGCATTTAATTATTTTAATTGTTTTTAGTCATAGATAATCATCAAAAGGTAAAAATCATTCATACATTGTCCAAATATGTATCGAGGGTATCATAGTCAAATGTCTTTGGGATACGACACCGGTAATCATTACGGTTAAAATGTTAATTATATTATATATTTTTGTGTTCTGATTTGCATTTAATCTTTGCCTAAAGGATTTTTGTATATTTCTATAATACTTTGATATATTTTATATATATGTGAAAATGCTATCGACCAATTTTTGGCGCCGTTGCCGGGGAAGTGATTCGATTTTCTCTCGTTTGAAGTTTGTTGATTGTGTTTTGAAGAACCTTTAGTTTCGAAGTTTGTTGACGCTTATGAAAATTCAATAATATAAAAAAAATATAAAAAATAAAAAGTAATAATATTTTCTTTTCTTTTTAGTATAATTTAGAAGATTAAAAACTAAAAAATACAAAAGTATTTGCTCTTTCAATTTTAAAAATAAACAAAGTTGATAAAAGAACACCAACAAATAATACCTTCAATTGAGGTATTATCCATTAGTAAGTTCCCAACTCGAATCAAAGTTTTTAAATTCTTTCCATTTGTGTCATTTAGAAATTCGGTCACCTTAAAAAGTAATTTTTAAGAGCTACCCGTGAAAGTAAATTTGTTATTTGGTTTAAGTTGTCTGCCAGTTATCCGTTTAAAATAGATTGTTAATTATTGAAAAAATTAGTGTAATTTTTTGTTTTCGTGTTATTTCTTTTTCTACTTTGTGCATGTGCACTCGTTTTAAACCCGAAACCGTAACCGTCAACAATAAAGCCAACCGGCTGTTGTTCAACAATTTCATTTAGAAGAACCTTTTGTTAATCCTCCCTTAGTTCCGATGGCTGATAACCGGACTATGGCACAATTGCTCCAAGCACCCACGAGGGCGTGACGTGGATGCAATTGTTATTCCAGAAGATTCAATGCATAACTTTGAGTTAAAGCTTGGTTTGATCCATCTGTTTCAAAACAAGTAGTTTTTCAGACAAGATAAAGAGGATCCACATGCTCACATCCGTTATTTCAATAAGATTACCTCGACGATGAGATTCCCGGATATCCCGAGCACGTCAATTAAGCTTATGCTTTTTCCATTTTCTCTTGAAGGTTCAGCCCGGATTTGGCTAGAAAAAGAACCTCCTCGATCAATTTTGACATGGGATGATCTTGTTTCAAACTTCATTAATCAATTCTTTCCTCCTTCAAAAACGAAAAATCTGGGTAACGAAATCATGAGATTTCAACAAAGATTTGACAAATCATTTTATGAGGCTTGGGATCGATTTAAGGACCTTCTTCGAGCATGCCCACATCACGGATTTTCAGAATTACATCAATTGGATACGTTTTACAATGCTTTGAATGCTAATGATCAAGATTCGTTAAATTCTGCTGCGGGTGGAAACTTTTTGGATAAGATGCCTCATGAATGCTTGAGAATAATCAAGAGTAAACCATAGGTTCTTTATTCACGAAACAAGGCAGGTTCCGTGCTAAAGTGAGTTCGAATGCATCTACCCCCGGAATTTCACCAGATGTTGCTGCTCTTATAACTGAAGTTTCTGAACTTAAGAATATGATGAAGACTATGCTTATCGACAAACAAAAAGCCCAAGCTCCCGCACCCGTAAAAGCGGTCAAGCAGAGTTGTGTAACTTGTGGAGGTGCTCATTCTTATAGAAATTGTCCAGCCACGTGGCAATTATCGAGACAACATTCAAGAGTACGTTTCACAAGTTGCTGCAGCCAACTTTAATCAAGGAAATTCTAATTCTAGACCTACGATGGTTTCGAATCAAATCCGACCTCCTGGTTTTCCTCCGATTCAAAACAATCAAAACCGTTTCAATCAGAATCAAGGAAATAATTTCAACCAAAATCAAGAAACCAATTTCAATCAAAACCGTGGGAGTAACTTCTACCAATGACAAGTTTACCAACCTCCGACGATTCAAACCCCAGTTTACCAAGCTCCTACTCAACAAATGCAAGGTGTTTCAAAGACCGATTTTGAGAATTATGTCAAGGCTAATGATGCTGTGTTACCGAATATGCAAAATCAAGGCCAAGGTTTACAAAACCAGATGAAAAATTTAACGGAAATGCTTTCTAAATTCATAAGTTCCAATACCGCTTCGTCTTTGAATTCAGGTACTCTTCCAAGTCAAACCGTAACTAACCCTCGCGAGCATGTTAATGCTATCACCACACGAAGCGATAAAACTTGTGAAGGACCTTCGACTCCTCTTGTTCCTACTACCATTGTTTTTACTCCTCTAAAGGAACCCGAACAAAACCCGGAGACATCAATGGACAAATTACAAAAACAGTTTAGATAAAATTTACGTACAAGTCCACCTCGGAGGATCATGATTCCATTTTCTTATGAAATTATTGAAACCACAAGGTCTAGAAAACTGTTCAAGAGGCCTAATTCTCAGAGACCTATTTAATATCAACCTAAACTTTCCTACCCGAGAGGATAAAAGTAGAGAGAAAGTATACTCCCAGGGCTCAGCAGAGCAGGGGTTTATGAAGTTGTGTAAAAACTCCGTTTAGAAAATTGGTTTAAAAAAGATGGCTGTCATCGAAATGCCAAAATTGAACAATTGGTTAAGTACTTTATTGAGAAACATGAGAAGCTTGAAGAAATTTACATTCAACACCGTAAAATGCCTAAATGTTCAGGCATCATCTTGAACAAAGTTCCCATGAAACTCGAAGATCCGGAAATTTTCTTATCCATGTGCTTTATAAGAACTTGATTGACTAATGCTGTAGCCTCAAATCCGGAGCTAGCATAAATCTTTGCATCAATTCTATCTAATGCAACTGGGCTTGGAGCTTGAAAACCCTCCTGAATGACACTCGAGGAATTGCTAACCGTTCAGTTATGCACCCAAATGTGTATGCCGAGGATGTTGTAGTTAGAGTTGATGGTTTCACTTTTCTTAGCTGATTTTGTTGTGTTATTTTTGAACCAGGACCCGGTGGCCTATTCATTTTAGGGTGTACCTCTTCCTTCGTAATGCAAAATGCTTCATTGATTTTTATACGAAGGAAAAATTAACATTATGAGTGGAGGGGATGAAACTTGACTTTTATGCTTAAAAATCTGAGAAAAGCAAGAATAAGCAATTTGCTCATCTATTTTCTATCATTGATTTTTACAAAAGATTGAGTTCATTTGTGGATAGTACCTGATTCCATTCTGATGCTCTTCCTCCTAGTTCTTCTCCGGTGAAGACTAGTGATAATCTTGAGGAGTTCGCTGATGAACTCACTCTTCTTAAAAAAGGTGTTCAAAGAAAATTTTCAAGTTTATTCAAACCCTCTTTTTGAATTTGATGATAACTTCACCTCTAGCAATGAAAATCCTCTCTTTAACGAGATGGTAGAAGATGTTGAGAACGAAGAATTAAAGTTTCAAAATTCTGATGAGCCAGTTTTGCTTAACACACCTTTATCCGATAAGGTTGAGTGTTCCGATCCAGAAGTCGATATTGATGAGATCGATGCTTTTCTAGCCATGGAAGTTTCTTTTAATTTTGAGGAAGGATATTTCGACTCAGAAGGAGACGTATTTTCTTCGACGAATCTGCTTGTGATGACTACCACCCATAATCGCGCTCCGAAGTGATTTTTGGCATGAACCAAAACAAACTTGTATCCATCTGTAATACTTCGATTACTTTTTCTCCAAGGAATGATCCTCTTCACCATGAGTTCGCCGGTGAACTTTTAACACTTCCTTCGAGGATTGCTAGAGAGCATGAGGAATATCTTAGTCGTATGACAGTGCTTTGTGAGATATCAACTTCCCAGTCACCGGAAAATCTTCCCATATCTCGTATCCCCGTTGAGAATAGTAACCCCGAAGAGATCGATATATTCCTCGTTCCGGGTGATTTAATTCCACCAGGTGTTGAAAATGATGATTCCGAAGATGAAGATAATTATACTTTCCTTCCTGAACATGAGTCACCTAACCTTGATCATCAAGACAACCCATCATCTCCTCGTCCTCAGCCGGAACCACCAGACGTTTGCTTAAATTTTAAGCCCGATACGGCCATGAAGAATGATTTTAACCAAGGAGAAATTGTTTTATCCCTAAATGTTAAAGATGTCAATTCCTTCACATTTGTCATTTGGACTTTTCTCCCATTTTTCACTCTCCCGAGGGAT
Organism: Tanacetum coccineum; assembly: GCA_026074375.1. Classification (NCBI taxonomy): domain Eukaryota; kingdom Viridiplantae; phylum Streptophyta; class Magnoliopsida; order Asterales; family Asteraceae; genus Tanacetum; species Tanacetum coccineum. The sequence continues at coordinate 34,130 of BQNB010000443.1, read as the reverse complement.
TTCCTATTATTCTCTTCTTTTTTCTTTTTTCCCTTCCCTTTTCCCTTTCCTTCCTTTTTTTCCTTTTTTCTCCCCCTTTTTTTTTTTCTCCCCCCTCCCTTTTTTTTTATTTTTTTTTTTTTTTTCTTTTTCAGGAATGAGGATCTCGTTTTTGACCCCGGCATTTTTTGTTTTTAAGTTTTCTTATCTAGAGCCGGTGGTGTTTTCAATGGAAGTTTCTTATTCCAAGTATTGCTCTCCCTAAGGACAAATGAATTCAGGGATCGAGTCAAGCTATGTGACTCGGTTACCAAAAACAAAGCGCTTTGTGGGAGGCACCCCATGCTTATCCATTTTCTATTTTTCTTTCTAGCTTCTAATGTGTTGTGAAGAGGCTTGTACTCTTCCGTTCTTTGTGTTTGTTGTTTGTACTTGTGATTGTTTGCAGGATTGATCCCAAATTTTCTGAAGACTCTCGTGTTCGGTGTTGTGTCCCGGTTCACTCGAGCTTCCTAGCCTTTGCTTGTCATTAGTTTGGGGAAATCCGATATCCTTTCATCTTATCGATTCACGTTTATCTTTGCATAATTAATAAACGGCTTAGATTTGCGTAGAGACTCGCCTTAAACATTGAGGACAATGTTTCGTTTTAGTTTGGGGAGGGAATCTATCGATTTGATGTTACCTACTTATTGTTTTGTTCTCACGTACCCCGTTTTCCCACCAAAATTTTCAAAAATATGAAAAAATTTAAAAAATTTCAAAAATAAATAAATAAGTGTTTTTGTCACAATTTTGACTTTCTTGCTGGGTAAGAATAAGAGTAAATTTTAACCCGATCGAGCGTGTTGAGCTCTAGCTTGTTCCTTAACTTTTAGGCTAAGCGTTCGCTAATTCGCGAAGAACGAAAAATGATAGAGTTAAGTATGAGTAGGAATGCTAACAAAGTTAGTTGGAGAATTTAAGAAGCCCATGTATGTTACGGGTTGCTTTTTCTACCACATAAAGCTCTTAACGGGATTAATTTACGTGCTGTTTTTGGAAATTAAAAATTAAATCAACAATTTTTATGTATATTATAGCAAAATTTTTAGTTCTTAGTTCAAATCTTGATATTGAATTTTCAAAAGGAAGTTTTTTTAAATAAGTTTAGTTTTATCTTTTTATATATATATATATATATATATATATATATATATATTATTAAACCAAAAAAAAATATGATAAAATGATAAAATATATTAATAAAAGCTGTTGGTGATAAAAGTTTATCTACCTTTGTCGGTCACAACCGATTGTAGTCTTCTAAAGAATGCAATTGTAAGAATAAAGATCTGAGACAGACAAAAGTTTGTGCATCTTGCCGGCTCGCACAACGATGTTGCGCCTTCTAAAAGTCGGGGTTACAATTGCATAAATGTCTAATAGTTAAATTAAAATTAATAAATGACTTCTTTTTGTAAATGCAAAATATGCTTTTGCACTTTGACTATCTATTTTATAAGATTATGAATATTCAGGAAAACCTGAGAGTTTTTGAAAACCTAAGGTCTGTGAGTCCGATACTAGTCTTTGTGTTTCTTTTTTAGGTGTCAAAAAGCTGATCACTTAGCGCAAGGTGGGGATGTGCCGAGCGAAAAGTACTACAGGGTGATCTCGCCTTTAATCTCATTATTCTATGGTGGAACGTAAAGCATAGTATGTTGCAAAAAGTTGATCTATGGTTGAAATTCAAAATAGCACACTCACTTAAGATATAATTAATATCGGGAGTAAAAAGTTCACAAGTTGCAAATATGAGTAGTGTTAGCATACTTACTGATATTTAGCTATGATTTTGTTTTAAGCTTGGTTTGGATAAGTGAAAAGTCGGGAACGATAAATTTATCATTTTTGGGGCATTCTCGGATTCGAAATGCATTTTGTTCTATGATCCCTAACAGTTATGAAAATAACGAAAGTCAAAATAACATTATTAAAAAAAAGAAAAAAAAGAAAAAGAAAAAGAGATTTTAGAAAATGGAAAAAACGGGTGTTTTATAACTTGTGATTTCTTAACTCTCTCCACAAAAATCTTTGCTACTTTTCAAAGATTTAGTTTGGGGAAGTTTTGAGATATTTGGTTATAAGGCATGTAATATTGCGTGAGGACACGCAATCGCTTAGTTTGGGGAATTTTGATATGTGTGAAAACACATATCCATTTTATATCAAAATAGACCCTAAAATGATGAAATTGTACTTTAAACGCTTGAATATTGCTTGTTTTGTCTTTGTGATTGTGTAGGTACGGATAAAGCAAAAATCCTAAGAAAACGGTTAAAACCGGGCAAAAACGAACACGAGAACGGAAGAGCACGCAAAGAGCCGGGAGAATGCTATCAATGGTCAACTCAAGTCAATCCGCAGTCAACCCTTGGTTAAGGTCACAAAAAGACGAAAATTCTAAAGTTTCAAAATCAGTCCTTCAAAATTTAAAATTTACAAAAATGGTCCCTAATCCCTGAAACCATAACACCCGTTAACCTTTATATAACAAAAACTTAACATTCGTTAAGTCCAAGCCTAAAATCTTAAAACCCAAAACCTATAACAAACCCGGGCCCAAAAGATGTGGCCCAATTCCCTTTTATAAATCCCAAGTCAATCCCGTCCAAATACTCCAGTCAAACCTCCCTTATCCCTCAAGTTAAAAACAAGCGGGAAAAGTGGTTAAACCACTGTTCATCGTCTCTCCCATTTTACCCAAGGTTAAAAACACAGGGCTTTTGCTAATTGAGGGTCAAGATAGGAAATTCAAATGTTAAAGTACGAGGTGGCAAAGGATTACATCAACAAACGCATTCTATTGGTCAAGACCCTCAAAGGAGAGGAACATGAATTAGTAAGAAGCACGATGGATGGTAGTTTACAAGACTTCCCCTCAAAGGAAAAGCACAAGCTGTTCAATCACGATTGTCACGCTGGCAATCCGTGTGAGACAATCTAATCCAACGGCTTAAAAATAGTATCTAATGATTAGCATATGATCAAGGGCCAAGAAACAAAGGACCGTGTAACTGAATAGAGATCTGGAAGCTTCAGCATAAGGCTATAAATAGCCTTGCATCCTCACACACAAAGAGGAGAATATTTTTCTTTACCTAGTTTTTAGCTTTTAGAAATTTAGCTTAATTTAGTTTTTTAGCTTATGCAATTTTACTTTAAATGTAATTTTCATTAAAGCTTTTGTAATTCCTTTACCAAAGTATTGTAATATCTTTTTAATAAAATCAAACTTTTAGTTTTTATAAACTGTTTTTACTCATAAAGCTCTCTATAAGACCAAATGTTTTAACTACTGTACTCATAACTCAACAAGCTCATTAAGCTCTCACAAGTCTATAAGCTTGTGATAGAGCTTAAATCAGCCTCTAATTTACTTAAACTCTAAAATCAGTGAAGCTTAATACCTTTGCTTGTTTGGATTGTGAGCTTTTGGAAGATGAGTTTACAAAGGAAGAACTCATATGGACTTTTACTAGCTTATCCATAAGGATAAGCTAGAGCTAGTAGATAAGCTCATTTGAGCAATTGTGCCTTTGTTTAGCTAAGGCAGGTTGTAAGTTTCCCTTTACTCTTCCTGTTTTAAATTTCCTAGTGTAATTTAGCTTATTTTGCTTAAATGATTGCTTATTGGTGCTTAAACTTGTCTTATTTAGCTTATTGAACTTGATTTATAATCTGTTTTAGGCTTAAGTAGTATAGATCTTAGATTTTCATAATTTGTCTTAAAAATCATTAAAAATCCAAAAATAGAGTAATTTAGCTTATAGCTTATTAAACTGTCTTATAATTTGCCTAGATTTGCTAATTAGGTTTGCTACAAGCTGTTTATCATCTGGTTATTAAGTTTTAATCATTAGATTTCAGTTTAGCAAGTTAAAAAGGCTTCTATGGATATTAAAGGAGTGTTTGGTTTAGTGAGGTTTGACCATTTAAAGTCAAATAGAGTTGAGTTCATTGCTTGAGTCATTTTTAAAATCACTTAAAATCAGTAGGGAAAGAGATTTTAAATGTTAGATTTAAAAATCTAGAAAGTTTAAGCTCAATTCGCTTTTTGTCTATGCAACGGGGAATTTGCCTTTCCTTGTGCTTGTTTAAAAATTGATCCAAGCCTCATTGTGCTTGGATCTTGTTTGAGTTGTGTTTAAACTTACTCTTTTTTGGTGTCTAAATGCAGTTTACGTTGGGATTGAGATTTGATGATTACAAAACCACTTATGAAGAAAAAAAGAAAGATGAAACAACAAGGACTTAATGTGCAATATTAAGTTAGCTTCTTATCAAAGCTAGGGTTTTCTTGTAAGCCTATGCCTCTATAGTATATAAAGAGGGTAGGGTGAATAGTTTATCATCATCATAGTTAAGATCAATCTCTAATGAGAGTCTATAGTTAGTTTTTAGTAGTTAGTTATATAGTTCATAGTCGACTGAGTAAAGTCGAATAAGTTTATAGTTTATTGTTTATGAATAAAACCTTGTTCATAACATTGATGTTCTTATTGTTATTCCGCTGCGTGATCCAATGTTTATTATATCCTAGATGGGCAAAACGATTATGAAGCTACAATTAGGTTTCTACAGTGGTATCAGAGCTGGTGGCTGTGATTATCTAGGATCTCAGTTTTGATGTGACGTGTTGCATGTTTTTGAAGGCACAAGATCTGTTGTGTTGGACATTTGGGTTTTTCCCAGCAAACCTAATTTAAAAAAAATTGGTTCGATAATATATGTCTCTATTTGATTTGATTTTTGTTCATAAGCTGTTTATTGCATCTGGTAATAATGATTAGTATTGATATGGGATCAATCGTCATTATTATTGTTACTGGCTATAGTGAGTTGATCTGGGATCAATGATGAACCCTAGCTGAGATACAATAAGCATGTCTTGTTGGCATTATTTCAGAAAGAGAAGAGATTTTTTGTGTTTGGATTATAGAGTGTTCACAAGCACCAAGTCTTTTGTGGATTTGTGATTATCAGCACGTAGCATCATGTTTGAAGATTGATGTTGATAGCAACCAGGAGATCAAAAAACCCTAAACGAGGTGTTCGTTTAAGAGGAAGACAACAGGTTTATTCATGGACACAGATTGTGATTATGGTGAAAAACCCTAGTTCTAAGGGTTTGTATTCGTTTCTACTATTCATGATCTGAAGGGTTTATGGTTATTGCTGTCTTGAGAAGTCGCATAAAGGTACTGCAGATTGGTTTCTGGATGGATTAGTACTGCTGTTTCGAGCAAAGTAAGTTAGTACCGCTTGACTTTTGTTAGTACTGCTGTCCACGTTGGTTTTTAATGCAACAGTATTAACAAGGAAAGTTACTACTGCTATGGTTTTGAAAGTATTCCTACTGCTAGGATTTGTTTATACAATTACATTTTGGTTATACATACAAGATAGTGAGTAATTCAGGTACTTGTAGGATACGAATGCAATCAAGGTTGTGAATATTGTCATGAGAGAGAAAGACCAGATGAAGACGGATGTGAAAGCGTATTTGTGTTTGTGATTTAGGGTATGACTAGATATACATGTATATACATCTGATGTTTGTCATCATGGGCTTTAAATTAAGTATATCTGGACTAATATAACACAAATGCAAAATGGGCAGATAATTTTTATAGGTTTAAACTTTAAAGTTATATGGATGTGGCTACGTGGTCAATAGCAGATATTGGTATGAGTTTATTAATTTGTGACGGGCCCAGATAAATAAAAGAAAGAAATGTTGCTTTTAAGCTAGATTAAATAAGTTTCAAGTTCTAAAATTAAGTATGCTAATAGTTTAAACATAGGATAAGTTAGTTTAAAACTTGTTTTCAAATCTCTAGCTTAATCTCTAGGATTAATTTGCTTTTAAAATTCATAAAATAACCTCAAAAAGCCAAAAACAGTAGTAATTAGATTTTAGTTTTCAAATTTAGATTTCTAGCTTATAAGTTTGGATTTTATGATTTGGATTCATAGCTTATAAGTAGTTTGTTAAGATTTCAATAGTTTAAGTTCAGTAGTAGCTTAATGAGGATTTTAGCTTAATTTGATTTTGAGCCTTTTAATACTTTTTCCGAATTTGCTCTTTTGATCATTAGATTTAGAGATCTTTTAGTGTTTTCAGTTAAGTTAGCTTTTCATAATTAGCTTTTACACATCTTACGCTTTCTAGAGTAACTTTTGGTTTTAAATTTGAGCTAATAATGAGTAGTGTGCAAACTTTTAAGTGAAAACTAGCTAATTAATCCTCATAAGCTAACTTTCTGAAACAACTTTTTCAAAAGATGTTTTGAGAGCTTATTTTTGAGTTTCAGCTTATATTGCTTTTATTAAAGTTGCTTATCTTTAGGAGCTTAACAACTTTTGTTCTTTAAGTTTTTTATAAAAACCAAAATAAAAAAAAGGGAAGTGGAAGTCGGGGGTGAGCAAGACTCGAACCCCCGACCTTAACACCTTAACCTTTTATAACACTACACACACCACTCCCTACTGCTGTGCCCTTGGGTCTTTTCCGTTAGACTCTCACACTATTAAATCTTTATACTCGTTTTTCCCTTAATAGTTAGATAAGCTATTACAGCTTATTTCACAGCTTATTTAATAAGCTGTGATCTCGGGTTTATTTTTCCTAGGATTTAAATAGTTTAAGCTATTTCCTGTAATTTTTCTAGAATTTTTATAGTTCATTTAGTATTTTTAATCATTTATTTTTATTAAAAACTTTAAAAAATCATAAAAAATAGAAAAATAATCAAAAAAAATATAAATCTTTTTTAGAAAATTTTCTTTTGCCATAAATTTCGTAGGAAAATTAGTTTGACTCTCATAGGTTTATTTTTGAGCATTTTAGCTTTTAGGGCTCGGTTTTTAATTCCCGTTATTCGTTTTTGTGATTTCTTTCAAATTTTATCGTTAAGTTTTCAAATTTTCCAAATCCCTTTATTTTTACTCATAGAATTAGATTATTAATTCAAATTCTAGGGTAAGGAGCTAATTAGGGTTTACTTTGTCATTTCCGTTTTTCGTCCGCGTGTTTAGTTATTTTTCTTGCATTTAATTATTTTAATTGTTTTTAGTCATAGATAATCAATCGAAAAGTTGAAAATCATTCATAACATTGTCCAAATTGAATCGAGGGTATCAATTCACATTTTTTTGGGATACGACCCGGTAATCACTTACATGTTAAAACGTATTATATTATATATTTTTGTGTTTAAATTGCATTTAATCTTTGCCCTCAAGGATTATTTGTATATTTCTATAAATACTTTGATATATTATATATACGTGAAATTGCTATCAATCAGATACTCTTTAAATAGTAAAGCCTTTAGAGTATTCAATAGTAGAACAAGGATAGTGGAAGAAAACTTGCATATTAGGTTCAGTGGAGAGTTACCACCTAATGCTGTAGGTAGAGGAACCAGATTGGCATTTGATATTGATGCACTAACAAAAACAATGAATTATGAGCTAATTGTTGAAGGCACACAGTCTAATGGTTTTACAGGTATAAAAGCAAGTGATAATGCAGGTCAAGCTAGAAAGGAGACAGAACCTGTCAAATATTACATTTTGCTGCCATTATGGACTGTTAGTCTACCATATTCCTAAGATCCAAATAGTTCTCATGATGATGGATCCAAACCTTCAAGTGATGATGGAAAGAAGGTTGATGAAGATAGTAAATGTAATGATCAAGAGAAGAAAGACAATGTTAACAGCACTAACAATGTTAATGCTGCTAGCACAAATGAAGTTAATGTTATTGGTGGAAAAACAAGCATTGAACTTCCATTTGATCCAAATATGCCTGCTTTGGAAGATTATAGCATATTTGATTCTTAAGAGATGATGAAGATGATGTGCAGAGGTCTGTCATGAACATTTGATTCAACAATCCAAGTCAGTCCTATTCTATCTACAAGAATTCATAAAGATCATCATCTTGATCAAGTGATTGGAGATTTGCAATCAGCAACACAAACTAGAAAGATGTCAAAGAATTTGAAAGAACATGGGTTTGTTAGTACTATTCAACAAAGAACAAACCACAAAGACCTTCAAAACTGCTTGTTTGCTTGCTTTTTATCACAGGAAGAACCCAAAAAGGTAATTCATGCATTGAAGGATCCAAGCTGGATAGAGGCTATGCAGGAAGAGCTTTTACAATTCAAGTTACAAGAAGTTTAGACTTTAGTGGATTTATCAAATGGAAAAAGGGCTATAGGCACTAAGTGGGTTTTCAAGAATAAAAAGGATGAAAAAGGAATTGTGATAAGAAATAAGTCAAGATTGGTTGCTTAAGGGTACACACGAGAAGAAGGGATTGACTATGATGAAGTCTTTGCCCTTGTTGCAAGAATTGAAGCAATTAGGCTATTTTTAGCTTATGCTTCATTTAAAGATTTTGTGGTGTATCAAATGGATGTAAAAAATGCTTTTCTCTATAGGAAGATTGAAGAAGAGGTGTATGTATGTCAACCACCAAGATTTAAAGATCCAAACTTTCCTAATAGAGTATACAAGGTTTAAAAAGCATTGTATGGACTGCATCAAGCTCTTAGAGCTTGGTATGAAACCTTGTCAACATATCTGTTGGAAAATAGGTTTCAAAGAGGGAAATTTGACAAGACCTTATTCATCAAAAGGCACAAATGTGCTATTTTGCTAGTCTAAGTTTATGTGGATGATACCATCTTTGGTTCAACAAAGAAGGAGCTACATAATGCATTTGAAAAGCTGATGCATGAGTAATTTTAGATGAGTTCTATAGGAGAACTTACATTCTTCTTGGGATTACAAGTGTAGCAGAAGAAGGATGGCATATTTATTAGTCAAGATAAATATGTTGTTGAAATTTTAAAGAAATTTGGGTTTACAGAAGTCAAGACTGCAAGCATACCAATAGAAACTCAAAAGCCTCTACTCAAGGATGAAAATGGTGTAGAAGTGGATGTTCATATGTATAGTTCAATGATTGGTTCATTGATGTATCTTACATCTTCAAGACCTGACATCATGTTTGCAGTGTGTGCCTGTGCTAGATATCAAGTCAATCAAAAGGTTTTACATCTTTATGATGTGAAAAGGATTTTTAGATACTTAAAAGGTCAACCAAAATTAAGCCTTTGGTATCCAAAAGATTCTCCTTTTGATTTGGTAGCATACACTAATAGTGATTATGCTGGAGCAAGCTTGGATAGGAAATCTACAATAGGAGGTTTTCAATTCCTTGGATGTAGATTAATATCATGGCAGTGCAAGAAACAGACAGTGGTTGCAAATTCCATAACAGAAGCTGAGTATGTGGCTGCTTCAAGTTGCTGTGGACAAGTGCTTTGGATTCAGAATCAACTACTTGATTATGGGTACAATTTTATGCATACCAAGATCTTTATTGACAATAACAGTACTATTTGCATAATTAAAAATCCTGTTTTTCATTCAAAAACAAAGCATATAGAGATCATACATCATTTTATTAGAGATTGCAATGAAAAGAAATTGATTCAAATGGTCAAAATCCATACTGACAAGAATGTTGCAGATTTGCTTACAAAAGCTTTTGATGTAAGTAGATTTCAATATTTGATTGTTAGTATTGGAATGATGAATCTTTAAAGTCTTTTATCTCTTTATGTTTTTGTAGAGTTTTGTATAAATTAGTACTGTTATTCATGTCATTAAAAGTTTCTGCTGTTAAGTATAATTAGTACTGCTGGTTATACTTAATACTGCTGAGTTACTACTGTTAGTTATACTTAATACTGTTAGGTATAATTAATACTGTGATAATTGTGAAAATTGCTATGGCTTGTGTTTTCTTGGTTTTTGGACTAACATTTTGCAGGAAAAGCAAAGAAAAGTGTTAAATTGATGATGGAAAAGCTGTTTGGAATGGAATTGAAGTTAATGCTGGTGACTCAAAAATAATGCTGCTAGGCATAACGTACTACTGTTGCGTGAAAGTTAATGCTGCTAGGCATAACTTACTACTGCTCGATGAAAGTTAATGCCGCTAGGCATAACTTACCACTGCTGCGTGAAAGTTAATGCTGTTAGGCATAACTTACTACTGCTGGGTGAAAGTTAATGCTGTTGAGGGTATTTTCATAAATACTTTGATTAAGGGTTTCAATCAGTCATTTAATCAATTTCATACTTTTGTAAACTCTCTAATCACAAACCCTAACTCAATTTTATCATCCATCATCAAAACCCAACACAAATGACGACCCTAAAGTTTGCGGATACTCTTAACATGGTTGCATTTTTGTCTAAACCCGCAGAAAGTGATGGGTTTGAACAAATTGTAGATTTTTTGAATGCACAACCTATAAGATATGCATTAACGGTTAATCCCACTATACATATCTCTTGCATTGAACAATTCTGGTCTACTGGCGTGGTCAAAACTATCAATGAGGAAGTACAGTTGCATGCCCTAGTAGATGGCAAGAAGATAATTGTCACTGAAGCATCTGTGAGAAGAAATCTTCAACTAGAAGATGAGGAAGGTATTGATTGTTTACCAAACTCTAGCATTTTTGAACAACTTGCATTGATGGGATATGAGAAAATTTCACAGAAGCTTACTTTTTATAAGCCATTTTTCTCTCCACAATGGAAATTTCTGATTCATACTATTCTACAATGTCTAAGTCCAAAGACTACTGCATGGAATGAGTTTAGTAGTAATATGGCATCTGCAATTATCTGTTTTGATTCAAATTAGAAGTTTAACTTTTCAAAATACATTTTTGAAAGTATGATTAGAAACTTGGATAATGCGTCTGGGAAAATTTTGATGTATCCAAGGTTTGTACAAGTGTTTTTGAATCAACAACTTGATGGGCTGCCAACTCATAAGAGAATTTATAATGCACCCTCTTACACTAAGAAGATTTTTAGAAATATGAGAAGGGTAGGCAAAGGTTTTTCTGATAGAGTAACATCTTTATTTCTAACAATGGTAGTGCAACACCAATCACAAATGGGTTAAGGTTCAGCAAATCCAACTGATCCCCATCACACACCCACCATTATTCAACCATCTACTCAACCACAAAAGACACAAAAACCTAGGAAGCCTAAAAGAAAGGACACTCAGGTACCTCAGCCTAGTGATCCTAGTGAAAATGTTGCAGATGAGGCTGTCCATAAGGAGTTGGGTGACAGTTTGGTGAGGGCTGCCACTACTGCTTCTAGCTTAGAAGCAGAGCAGGACAGTGGTAACATAACTAAGACCCGATCCAAGGCAACACCTAATGAAACTACTTCAGGTGGTGGTCCCAGATTGCCAAGAAACCATAGGGGATACTATTGCTCAAACTAGGTTTGAGAATGTATCTAAACTTTCTAATGATTCACTGCTCGCAAGAGGTAACACACTTCAAAGTGATGAGGATAGTCTTAAACTTAATGAATTGATGGAACTATGTACCAATTTACAAACCAGAGTTCTTGATTTGGAGAAGACAAAGACCACTCAAGCTAATGAGATTGCTAGTTTGAAAAGGAGGGTCAAGAAGCTTAAAAAGAAAAGAAGTTCAAGAACTCATAAGCTGAAGAGACTATACAAAGTTGGTTTGAGTGCTAGGGTAGAATCCTCTGGTGATGAAGAAGATTTAGGTGAGGATGCATCCAAACAGGGGAGGAGGATTAATGCTATTGATGCAGATGAAGACATTACCCTGGTTAATGTTCAAGATGATGCTGATAATGAGATGTTTGATGTGAATGTTTTAAATGGTGAAGAGGTGTTTGTTGCAGGGCAAAATGAAAATGTTGTTGAAGAAGTAGTTGATGTTGCTCAAGTTAGTACTGCTGCAACAACTGTTACAATAACTACTGAAGAAATTACTTTGGCTCAAGCACTTGAAGCATTAAAAACTTCAAAACCCAAGGTAAAATGGATTGTTTTTCAAGAGCCATCTACAACAACAACAACAACAACAATTTCTTAACAACAAATTACATGACAACGGTTAAAGGGATATGATACAGGAACATGTGAAGCCTATGAAGAAAGAAAGATCTAATCAGGCTTGGATGAAAGAAGCTGCTTTAAAGTTACTAGCTGAATTTGTGAAGGAAAAAAGACTTGCAAGAGAGAAAGCTGAAAAAGAAAAAGAAGCCAATATTGCTTTGATTGAAGAATGGGATGATATTCAAGCAAAGATTGATGCTGATTATCAATTGGCTGAAAGAATGCAAGCACAAGAACAAGAAGAGTTGTCTGATGCATAAAAGGATACATTATTTCAACAACTCTTAGATAAAAGAAGAAAGCACTTTGCAGCTAAAAGAGTAGAAGAGCAAAGAAACAAACCACCAACATAAGCTCAACAGAGAAAGATAATTTGTACTTACCTAAAGAACATAGAAGGTTACAAGCTCAAAGATTTGAAGTCAAAAGGGTTTGATTCTATTCAAGGGATATTTGACAGAGAATTCAAAAGGGTAAATACATTTGAAGACTTTAGAACAGAGTTGGTGGAAGGAAAAGAAAAGAGAACAGGAGAAGAGCTGATACAAGAGAGTTCAAAGAAGCAAAAGATGGAAGATGACAAAGAAATAACATAGCTTAAAAAGTTAATGGAAATCATTCTAGATGAAGAAGAAGTAGTAATTGATGCTATTCCTTTAGCTGTTAAGTCTCCAAGGATTGTTGACTGGAAGATCCACAAAGAAGGAAAGAAAAGCTATTATCAAATAATAAGAGCTGATGGAAAGTCTCAAATGTACAGAATCTTTAGTCAAATGCTTAAAAGTTTTGACAGAGAAGATTTGGAGGACTTGTACAAGTTAGTAAAAGCTAGATATAGATCAACAAGACTAGTGGAAAGCATGGATTATCTGTTATGGAATGATATGAAAATAATGTTTGAACCACATATAGAAGATGAAGTATGGAAGCTGCAACAAGGATACAAAGTGTTTGAATGGAAGCTGTATGACTCATGTGGAGTACATTTCTTGAGGATGCAGTCTATGAAGATTTACATGTTGATAGAGAAGAAGTATCCTCTTACACCACCTATACTTTCAATGATGTTGGAAAAGAAGCTTCAAATTGATTATGAAAGTGAAATGTCTTATTCGCTGTATAAATTAATCATAAAACAGCTTAAGATGTAATGAAGTGTTTTGAAGCATCATCCTGGTGTTGATGAAGTCTTAAATGAAGAAACTTGATGATTTTGAAGAAGAATATCAAGTTTAGGGGAGGATTGTCGGGATTAAAAGCCTTCTTGATGCTACTAGTATTACTGCTGCTCATATTACAGTTAATGCTGCTCGGTTGTGTTAGTACTGCTTAAGAACTTCAGATAAAAATGCTAAGTGTTTACTACTGCTAGTACACAGTTAAGTCTGCTAGTGTAAAGTTACTACTGCTATTGCATATTAGTGCTGCTCAGAGACTTAGAAGAAAAACTGCTAAGTAGTTACTACTGCTAGTACAAAAGTTACTACTATTAGTACAAAGTTAATGCTGCAGAAGGAGTTAATGCTGCTAGTGAAGAAGTTAGTACTACTAAGTTAGTTAGTATTATTGAGTTAGTTAGTACTGCTTATGTGATTTATATGAGTTATTTGTGTAAAAGATATGTATAACTTATTTGTTTAAAAGATTTGATATTCTTAGGAAAGTATTGTAAGCCGTTTAGGACTCCTTGGTGTATAAAAGGAGGTTTTAATTTTTTTTTTATTATTTTTTTTTTTTTTTTTTTTTTTTTTTTTTTTTTTTTTATTTTTTTTTTTTTTTTTTTTTTTTTTTTTTTTTTTTTTTTTTTTTTTTTTTTTTTTTTTTTTTTTTTTTTTTTTTTTTTTTTTTTTTTTTTTTTTTTTTTTTTTTTAATCCCCCAATTTTTTTTGTTTTTTTAGGGCATAGAGTTTGATACGAGTCATTCATTCTGAAATTATATAGCTCAAGGTCTTGGTAACCCTATACTTGAGGTATTCGTATTATTAATAATATTGGAGCTTTTGTTTGTTGAATTATATGTTCATATAATTACTGTTTCGTTGATAGTTCTTCTTAATATTAAAGATTAGATTCCGCATAATCTTTAATACATTCAAACAAAGTTTCTACTATAGTTGTGTTAGATTTATCTAATATAACTAATCCTTATACAAGCTTAAGGAATTCGATCTATTGAAGTGGGATCAACACTGAACCAAAAAATGCCAACATGATAGTAGAAATGACTGATAAAACTAGATGTATTCCCAAGGGGATAATAGAAAACATCCAGGTAAAGATTGATAAGTTTTCTTTCCCCTCTGACTTTGTAATCATAGATACAAAGGAATTAAGCAATAAAACTATCATTCTTGGTCGACCTTTTTTAGCAATCATTCATACTGAAATTGATGTTTTCACGAGAGAAGTCTCGCTAGGATTAATGGAAACAGGATAAAAAATCCCAATAATGAATAGAAAGGATTGTGATTTTACTACATATATTTGTAAAAACCTCTCAAATAAACACCTCGACGAGGGATCAACATCACAAGAGATCTAGGCGGATATTTACAACACTGATCTGAATGGATCCTGTATTCAGGACAACCAATTATAGGATGAACTTAAGTATGGAGCCTATAATATAATCAGTAAAACCTATTGGTGTGAACCTGTTCACCAAGAACATAAAAGAGGATATAAATTTTGGGCAACATGTGACCCTTACCACGAGATATGTGATGGAGGAGGAATCTCAAATAAGAAAATAAAGAATTATTAGAAAAGCACGAACGATGATGATCGCGTAGACTTAGAATGGGAAGGATTAAGCTGTACAAATTGGGTAAGGGCAAGGTACGGTAAAGTAAATAATGTAACAAAAGAGAGGATCCTTAAAAAATATTAAGGCAGTAAGCTTGGAGGACGAACAAGGGAAAAGACTATAATGAAAGATCAGGAGCACCCTGAGAAATGTGGGGAGACCATGACAAGAGCGATAATCAGGGCAATGGTTAACAAGCTACCTGAAGAATCGTTTTCAGGGGTTAGCGAAGATAAGGGTGATTTAGAAGGAATCATTGACTACCTAGAACCTACGTTGTACGATGGATTCATTAACCCTAATGATGAAGCATACAAGCAAAGAATGAACAAGTTTCTAGGAATGCCCAATACAGAACCCCCACTAATTTTAAAAGAAGAAGCTGAGATCACAAGATATAACCTAGGGCTGGAGAAGTTTTCACAAAAACTAAAATCTTAAACATAAAAGAGTTTCCCAGGACATCACCCAACACCACCGATATAAGGGCAGAGATAATAAATAGAAACAATAGTTTAGAAGATCTTTCCAATACAAAAAGGAGACATTGGTGTAAACCAATTTGCTAGTGGAAAAAAGACATGTGCACCAAGTGGGATTCATGTAACCCTTACTTCGACGAATGTGACGGAGAAGACAACCCTAGGAAGAATAAAAAGTATTGGGAAAGTGGTAACGATGATTAGCGAACAAGTTTAGAAAGGGAAGACTTAAGTTTTGACAATTGGGTAAGAGTGGCCTTTGGAAAGTTACATGACTAACGAAAGAATACACAAAGATTATTGGAGAAATAAGGAGCAGAAAAAATTAGAAAATAAATCAAATGAAGAGACGTAGAGTGGGCATGAGTCTAACTTAAAGACTCATTAATAAACAAAAGCGCTTACCGGGAGACAACCCAACTTTTAAATTTATTTTTGCATTCTAGTTGGTTTGTATATTCTTACTTTGTTTTGCAGGGTCCAGCAACTAGGAGACAATAGTCGAGACCGTCTCGACCCTTAACTATGTGGTAACTCTACTGGTTATACAGCAGTTAAGGCGTAACCTTCATGATTACGCCATAACCTATTTCATTACGGCGTAAACCTATTCATGGTTAAGCCACAACAAATCAAAAACTTTAAATTTTTCCACATGATTACATCATAATCGCCGGAGTTACATCGTAACCTCCTTCTGAAAACCTCAAAATTTAAGTTTTAAATATGTCTAAACCTTGTATACGTAAATAGACTTTGTGGGTATGTTCTCTGGAAGCCCTCATGAGACTAAACTCGTCCACTTAGGCCACCAAGTGATTTAGAAGGCTTTTTTTTTTTTACCGTACATATGTATATGACAACCATAATTCCTACGAAAGTGAGTTAGGTTTGTATTTCTTGTACACTTTATAATTCTTGTAGAACGATTTTATGCTTTGGTTTATTTTTGTGATCACAAGGGATAAAGAGCTTGCTCAAAGACAGAGATAATCTAAATATTTTCGCTAAATTTCAAATCTTGAAGTAATGCTCAGGGAGTTTCTTGTCATAATTCTACTCTTTCCTTTTTAGTTCATTTCCTTAATGTATAATAGGGACATTGTACAATTCAAGTGGGGAGATGGGAGTAAAATTAATACTTGACGTATGTTTTGCCTTCGATTTTCTATTTTTATTTGAAAATTGTGCTAATTTTAAATTTTTTTGACATGTTTTTCTTAAATAACTAGAATTAATCTTTGCCGAATGCACATTACCCTTTATTATTACTTGGTGAGATGTAAGCCTTCCATCATATTATTCAAAAAATCCACCAAAATATTAAGTGTGCCGGTAGTATTGTAGACTTTAGAACTTGGCATGTACATCATTTCGAGACCTAATTGATTAGCAGGAATAGATGGTTCAAGAAGGCAACACTTAGGAAATCACTCAAATACCCTATGTGTGTGTGTTTATCGACTTGTTACACTGACTTGTCGACCTCCCATGATATGTTGCACTCATTATTAGTGCGAGATACCCCTAGATCACCCTTGTTTAGCCAATCTATGTTTTTACCCCATTATATATGTTTTGTTTCACCATTTCACCTTAGCCTACCTTGTAGTCTGTAAATATCTATGTGTTGAAATTGCTAGCTACCTAAGTTCATGGTTCAGGAAAATAAAGTTTGAAGATTGGCACTATTACTGATGACATATTATTGATCATATGAAGACCCTTGGTTTTATCACTTTTGATACTGTTATCTTAAGTGGGGGATGTATTATTGTGTACAGGATAAATGTAAAAAAAGGTGGTGCAACTATAAGCCACTTTAGTGAAATAACTACTGATGTTGGTTACATGTTATAAAACTAACAACTATAAAGGTGGTGCGGCTATAAGCCACTTAGATTTTGGAGGATGGTGCAACTATAAGCCATCCAACAAGTGAATAATAGGTTAGCATGCTCCGTAACATCTCATTATTAGTTAACCCATCATGATGATATGATCAGATTTTTCACACCGAAGGACTTGGACTGTGGATGGACTGTGGATGGACAGTAGCTGGTAATGGATGCCTTAAACTTTTACTTGACTATTCATTTTATGTTTTTATATTAACAACCATTAAATGTGTATCCCATGTCTGTCATAACCCCTTTATCATCCTTTAAAACCATATTACCCTTGTTGCCTTTAAGAATTATTTAGACCCTAATTCTAACTGGTGCAGATTTGTGTACTTTCTAAGCTTATGATAAAATACATGTTATGACTGTGCAATTGAGCGATCACCCCAAAATTGAAACACTTAGACTAGTGGAGAGTTGAGTGACTTTTTATCCCCTTTTCGTGAGGTGTTCAGCTTTGACGGTTTCTAGCATAAGTATTTTATAGATTCATTTCTTGGAGTTAATCCGAGAAATCTTTTTATAAAATGTTTTAACAGGTTCTACTTGAGAGCAAGCAGAAGTCAAGTGGGGGGGATATTTGATAACATCATATATTTAATACTTTTAAGTGTCAAATTACCCCTTATATTACCTGCAAATGATTCACTAATGCTCGGAAAAGAGATATTTTCTATCATTTTGTAGTTTTCAGGTGAAATGCAGGAAAATTACAAGAAACAAGGGAAAAAAGACTAAAAGTGCATATATTCACGGATTCTTAGAAGTAGTTACGGCGTAACAGATTTGGAAGGTTACGCCATAACAAATCTCAAGCAAAGACACGTAATTCAGGAGAAGATTACAGCGTAACCACATATATGGTTGCGCCGTAACCAATATTATGGAAACAAATCTTGATCAAGTTAAGATTACGGCGTAACTCCCCTTATGGTTGCGCCGTAACATAGAAGATCCTGACATATGGAAAGTGTAACAAGAGTTTATGGTGTAACACCCTTATGGTTGCACCGTAACCATGAAGATCTTGAATTATGGAAAGAAATCAATAAGTTTATGGCGTAACATCCGATATGGTTACGCCGTAACACAATTTTGCCTTATATTTGGAATGCTGTGTATTGAAGGATTACGGCATAACACCTATATTGGTTACGCCGTAACAAGTTCAAAATCTATAAATAGAGGCCTTATTCAGTCATTCCGACATCACTTCCTCCACAGCGAATTGGAGAGGCGACAAAGGCTTCCAACCTTCGAAGAATTCCACCAGGAGTCCAAGGGAGATCACACTTTGCTTACTTTTTGTATTTAATCGTTTAAATACGAATATTGTAAGAATTATGAGCTTTCAATCTATGATTACTTCCATTTCTTATTGTGTTTCCGTTACCATGAGCGGCTAAGCACTTAAAGTGTTGGTCTAGTTATGTAGTTACTATCGTTGTGATGTTTGTTTCTTGTTAGATTATGGTTTCGTTAGATATTCCTTGACTATCGGATAACCTTAGGTTTTGGTAGTATTACGGGTGTTTTGGATCTTTCTTGACCCATTATTAGATTACCAATTCAATATGAGATCAATCGGGTACTAGGGATGATTTGACACTCTGTCCCTAGTGTAGGAACTGACCGGTCTTCGCACTTATCACTCAATATACTTAAAAAGCACATGAACTCTTTCAAATGGGGTTAATAATTTGTATAGGTTATTATATCAGTTTTGGGAATAGTTGGCATTAATCACTGCAACCTGGATAACCTACCTCCTATACGATTTAGACCAATTCCGAATCGTAGGGAGTATAGGATAGACTAAATATACCTATTCAAGTTTATCGACCTTAGAAACCACTAAACCATAGTTTAACATTGCACAGGAAAACGTATTCATAACAGAAGTAATGAAGTAACTAGGTTAGCACGTTTTCTCTCCTTATATCTCCAACTCTTTTAATTTTAGTATTTTATTTATTTTCATGTTTAATTTATTTTAAATCAAAAACCTATTTTTAAAACGTGACATTGCAAATTGAAACTAATTGCAACTTAGCTCTTGGGACGACCTAGGATTTTCATTCTGTACTACCCACGATCGAGTTCTCTGCCCGTTAGTGCATTGTCAGGTAGATCGAGTTTTATAAATTTAAAACTTGAGTAAAATTATATTTAAAAATAAATATGCATCACTAGCCCACATTTGTTTAGCATCAGGACAAGAATCCACATAATTGTAAATATCATTGGGTATTCCTTGAAGAATGTAGTTCATTACGCTGATATCTGCCAAGTATTGTTCTTTGTCTGGTTTGGACATTTTGCTGATTGGTTTAGGAATTATCTTTTTATCATTGTTTGGATCATGAATGTCTTTCCTTTTGTTTGGACCGTTAAAGATTGAATCCCTCATTAATTCTCCTTCTTCCTTTTTATTTTCCAAAAACCTAAAAAACTGACTTGTCCATGGTATATAGCTTCCTTTCTCTAAAATCGGAGGTCTATCTGAAGCTCCCTATTCCGCAAGTGTTTTTTTGATTCGCAGTAGACATGATGTGAATCAATCAATGAATAGAATGTAAACTTGGAACATTTTAGAAATAAAGACATGCAATCGTGAGATCAAAAAGTAACAACAACTAGGCTTGTATTACGAAAACCTACAAATGAATAAAAACCTGAAACCTTGACGATAAAAAACCTAGACTTTATATGAAAACACTAGTGATTGAAAGTATGAAGATCCGAAACCCAAATTTTTTTATACGAAACCTCTAAAATCTAGAATACAAAACCTTCAAATACGAAACCTAAAATACGAAACCTTCAAGTAAAAAACCTATGATACGAAACCTCTGGTTACAAATACAAAACCTAGAAATATGAAACCTCTCTATACGAAACTATTTCTTTCCTATGATACGAAACCTTGTTGTACTAAACTTTGGAAATACAAAACCTAAAAAATGAAACCTATGGATATGTAACTACGATACAGAACCTTCTATATGAAACCCGTGATACGAAACCTTGAAGATATGAAACCAAAACCACAATCTTGATACGAAACCACATATACGAAAGATTCCACAGTAATACAAAACCAAACGGTTACTGAAAGCTCATCAATACAAAACCAAACCGTTAGTAAAATCCAAAATCAACAAAATTTCGTATAATTCACAATCCTTATCTTTCATAACTTCTTCAACATAAAACCTTTTGAATAGATCTCAATCGAATCCAATAGAACTCATAGTATTGATTTTACGATGTAAATTGATAAATTCGAGTGTTATCTCTTCAAATACACAAAGTTCTATAATCCGAAACCTATAAATGTCTTACGAAAGCACGAATACTCACTAAAATTAGTTTCCAAAAATGAAATTCTTCAATATGAAACCTTTAATTGTGATACTAAAGTGATCCCGCCTAAAACAGTTTCTGAAGCTATTTCTTCGATACGAAGTGATCCAAACCCAATTATTTTTTTCGATCATATTGAGCCTAAACAGTATAATTTTCGTATATAGCTATTATAACTCTACAATTTGACGTATCGAATGTGTTTTAAAAGCGTTTGAAGAACAAAACAGTCAAAATAGTTAAATCTAACACCTAAATGATATGTAAAGTCACACGAATCATAATTAGAAATCGTTCGATCAAAAATAAACCAATTAAGCTTGTTTTGATCCATGAAACACTATCTAGTTCTCTCCAGCGATTGATACACTTGTTATATGTCATGGTTGTTTTTGTTATCATAGAAATCTGTTAGGATTAGATGAGATGAGGCTTAGAGAGTATTTTACAATTTCAATTTTCATTAACAACAGGAAAAAGAGAAGAGGGGTTGAGAGTGAGTTATCACAAATATGACTAGAAACCTAAATACTGTAACTAAGGTTGGTATTTTTAACTTATTCTCGAAGCCTTCTTCTGTTCTTCTACTTTGTCTAATTGGTCTTGCGTGGTCTAATTTATTTATGTTTGACCAAGCTTGCTAAGTAATTTATATAAGTACTAGTTTTAATACTAATTTATTTACAGACCCATTTCTGTATATTAATAAACACTTTTCTTAATCCTATCAGTTAAATAACAAGTCTGTCTTTCATCGGTTCAAACCAGTAAATAATATGGTGGGCCACCTTAATTCGAAATTCACCTATTTTTTAAACCATTATTAAAGTTGGTTGGTAGCAAAGGACTAGGGGGTGTATTTAAAACATCGAAATAAATTTGTTGTGTCTTTAAAAACTTTGAGTAAATCGGTTATTCTTTTAATAATCTCCTAATTTTCGAAAAAATTGTGCACATAGACAATTCTTTAGCGAAAGTGTAGTTCGAGAGTAATTAAAAGAATACATTCGATTTACTCACAGTATTTACAGTCCCCACCCCACAAATAAAATACTTCATAAACAACACCACTACAACTCACCCCCCCCACACCCCCCACACACCCACCCAACACCCCCCAGCTTCCCCCACACCCCCCAACCCCCCCCCCCCCCCCTCCCCCCCCCCCCCCCCCCCCCCCCCCCACATCTATTTCTTTTTAAAGATCATCATGAAAAACATATAAAGTCTTTTTTTTGCGTAAACCACATTTAAACATTTTATAAGTCGAGTTCAATCTTACAGGAACATCCCAATTAGGTGTTAAAAAGGTGGATCCCGTTTCCTTACATGTTAGCATATAGTCTTTATATCGTTTGTTACCAGAAAAAAATATATCTTGTAACATATTTTTAAAAGTGCATGTTATTATACTTATTGCGGGTACCGCTAGTCCGTCTTACACAACCAAGTTTATGATGTGCGCAACACATCGACTATGATAAAAAATATCGTCCAAAGGTGATTGGTATTTTAGTATTAGGTTACTAACGACATTTGTATTATTACTCGCGTTATCAAATGAGATTGAAAAAAATCTTTACTTCTAATTTAAATTCTTTTAATTTTTTGTTTTTTAACCTCATAACATACAAAATAAATTTAGACTCGTGTGAGGATAATCAAAGTTTTCAAAAGCAATCATACGCTTCATCATTTTCCAAGTTGCGAGATCAACCCAATGTGCGATAACACAAAGGTACGAACCGGGCAAACTACGAGGAGCCGACCAAACATCGGTGTTAAGTTTACACTTGTATTTAAATTTTCAAAACCTTGTATTATTTTTGTTTTAGCATTTTTCACATTTTAAGTGCATCATGTCTAAGAGTAGCACGACTTACTTGAGTATATCATGGTTAAAAAGTATTTTGAATCACCTAAGTTAATCACCGGTTGTCAAAGTGGTTAAACGGCAAACCTTCTTGAATCACGAACCTTGCAAATTGTTGTCGACACCAATCCGCCTCGTAGGCAAAAAGACCCCCCTTACATGACATAGATGATTGACCCGCATCAGGAACGATTTTGAGTCCTTGGCAATACTTTATTTACAAAATGAGTCTTCAACGTCGAGTTGGATGAGTGATTCAAAAACTTACCGCAATATTTACAATGAGCCTTCAAACTCCCATCCGACAACTTCATGTGTCCGTAATTACACCAAATTTCTGGGTTTCGGGTTGTTTTTAAAACCGCAACAATCGTTGGTGCATTTGAAGAACCAACACCGACGGAAGTTAAAGAATATTGAGTTACGATTTTATGAGCGTTTAGTGAGCAATTTGATTGTTTCAAGAGTATTTTTGAAAGTGTTTGATGGTTATAACTTAACCAAACTCAATATACCTATTTATACTAAACTTAGAAGGGCAAAATGATGATTAAAAGCCAAAAAACACAAAAAACGGTCGCAAGCTGTTGATCCTAATAGAATAGATCTTGCTTAGCTTGTATAAGGCTAAGTTGTATTGAATAAATTCAAAACAACTATGATAGAAACTTTGATTGTGAATATCAAAGACTATGCAGAATCTAGTCAATGATATTAAGAAGAATTTTAATGAAACAATAATGAATAAGATTAATAACAATCAGTTTACCAAACTTTCAGCCTTAATATAATACGAACACTCTTAATAGTGTTAGGGTTATAAAACCTTGAAGCTATATCGTTATCAAAACAAACGATTTCTAGATATCTAACTCTATGCCCTAGGACCTCTCTCTTTTTAAACCACCAGAAGAAGTCTAAACGGCTTACAATATTTTCCTATGTTTCATTAATCTTCTAATAACAAATACTTAATACGTATCTTTTACAAAAATATATCATGCATATCACATAAGCAATCTTTATTCTTTTCTTCTGTCTTTATCCATCCCTTGACAGTAGAAACTCTTTCAGCAGTCTTAATCTTTTCAGCAGTTGTAACTTTGTACCAGCAGCATTAACTGTGTATAAGCAGTAGTAACTACTTAGAATATTTTCTTTAATCTTCACCAGTAGTACTAACTTTACTCTAGCAGTACTAACATATACTAGAGTACTAGATACACTAGCAGTAGTAACTTTCTACTAACAGTTGCAGTATTTATACTAGAAGTATTAACTTTAACTGAGCAGTCTTAACTTTGTACTGGCAGTACTAATATATACTAACAGTAGTATGTGAAACTAGCTTAGTTATTAACTTTATAATTGACATCACTAACAAGTAGCTATTTATGTTTCATAAAAGTTATTGAGCAACACTAAGTTCATGCTTAACAGCAGTAATCTAACCTTAGCTGCAATAACTTCAAGATCATCAAGAGGCCTTTTATCCAAAAATCCTCCCCCCCCTAAACTTGATATTTATTTCAAAACTTTATGTTTCTTCATTAAAAAAGCTATCAATCACCAGGGAGGATGTCCAAACACTCAATATTTCTTGAGTGTTTTGTCAATTAAGCTAAGAGCTGATACATATTTCATTCCAATAGTCAGCTTGCAGCTTCTTATTTAGCATACCAGTGTTTGTTGTAGGTGTAAGGGGATATCTCTTCTCAACTAGCATATAGACATGCATATCTTTAAACCTCATAAAGTGTATTCCACAGGAATCATATAGCTCCAAAGCTATACTTTTTTCCGTGTAAATTCCTCCATATTGATCTCTTACATGATGTTCAAACATTAGTATTTAGATTACCCAATGCATCAATTTCATAAGCCTTCTTATGGCCTTGTACTCCCATGCTTAGTTTTAACCAACTTCCACAGAGTTTCTAAATCTTCTCTGCCAAAGCTTTTGATTAGCTGACTAAACAATAAGTATATCTTGGAACTTCCATCAGCTCTCATTATTTCATAATAGCCATTCCTTCCTTTTCTATGAATCTAGAATCTCAAAGCATTGTTAGATAGAGGTATAGCATCAATTTCCACTTCATCATCTTGGACAATCTCAAAGCATTGTTTAAGATCTTCTTTCTCTTTATCATCTTCCATTTTTTATTTCTTTGCTACCTCTTGTTCTAGCTCTTCTACTGCTCTCTTAGAACTACTTTCTTGTGCCATCTCTGCTTTAGCTTTCTTTCACCAACTTAGTATCCATATCAACAAACATGTTTACACTTGTCATGGATTTATCAAATAACTTTTGAATTTTTGCAAATGACTTTTTCTTCAATTGACTTTGCTTGTAACCAGCCATGTGCTTTAGCTAAGTTGGCATTGCACTTTTCTTTTGTGATTTAGTTGGTGGCTTGTTCCTCTTTTCTTGAGCTCTTAATGCTGCAAAGTGTTTCTTTCTCTTCTTTAAAAGTTCTACAAACAATCTTGCCTTCTCTTCATCTGTCACTTCTTCTTGCTCTCTTGCTTGCAATCTTTTAGCCAATAACCTAACAGCCTCTATCATTGCTTGCACATTATCCTATGAAATGTTGGCTTCTTTAACTTTCTTAGCCTTCTCTTTTTCAAGTCTTGCTTGTTCTTCTTCTTCAACTTGTAGCTTGAAAGCAAGTTCTTCATCAAGTCTTATTTATTATTTCTTTTTCAAAGGCTTCTTAGGTCCAATCATCTTAGCTTTGCCTTTATACTTGATGTTTAAAGGTATTGGTGTTAGTGTTGTTTTTGTTGTAGATTCATCAGGGTCTCTAAAAGTAATGCTTTTAGCTTCTAGGGTATTGTGAAGGTTTGCTGTTGTGGTTGTACACTTCACTAGTCTGGTTACCACAACCTTTAGGTTTTGCACTCCTCATTCAGCCAATGGCTTGAGCAAAGTGATTTTCAGTAGTAATTGTTGTGCTAAGAACACCACCTTACAGCTAGTATTAAATACTTCTCATAACTTTTTTCACTTTGCTCTGCAACAAACACTTCTTCACCATTAAAAACATCTCTATCAAACATTTGAGGATCATCATACCTCCCATGAGTTTCATCTACCAATGTAACTTCTGCATCTTGGTCAATCTCATCTATTTTCCTCCCCTGTTTGGATGGATCCTCCTGATCACCCAAACCTTCATCTTAAGAGGAAACAACTTGTGTAGATCTACCAACTTTGAATAGTCTTTTGAGCTTGTGAGTTTTTGACCCTCCTTTCTTCTTTAACCTCTTGACTCTTAACTTCAAACTTGAAATCTCCTGTGCTTGAGCAGTCTTAGTATTTTCCAGGTCAAGGACCTCTGTTGCAATTTGGTAAATTTCCATCAAATTATTGAGTTTCAAACTATCCTCACCACTGAGCATTGGATCATTAGAATGTGTATGTACATTTTTCTCATTGGCAGCCTCATCTGCTATAGGCTTTGTAGGACTACTGGATTGAGGAATCTCAGTGTCTTTTCTCTTTGGCTTCCTTGGTTTTTGTTTCTTTTGGGGTTGAGATGTTGATGGATGAGTAATAATGGGTGTGTGATGGGGATCAGTAGGATTAGCTGAACCTTCACCCATTTCTTCTTGAACTTGAACCATCATGGTTGGAAATAAGGGTGTAACTGCTCTAGAGAATCATTTCCCAACCCTTTTCATATTGCCAAATACCTTTTTTGTGTGAGAGGGTGTAACAAAAATTTCATCATGAGTAGGCATATCACCAACTTGTTTATCCAGAAGACTTGCACGAACATAGGATACTTAGAAAATTTGACACTATATCTAGATTCTTCACCATACTTTTCTAGATATATTAGAAATGTTGAATTTCTAGTTTGTGGCCTAGCAGATATTGCAGGGCCATGTGCTACTGAATCCGTTCCATGCAGTAAGATTTCAGCACTTAGCATTGCAGAATAGTATATCAATACTTCCATTGAGGAGAAAAGAAGCTTTATTAGAATGTAAGTTTCTAAGAATGTTTTGTCATACCCCATTAAAGCAAGTGGCTACAATATCAGATGGGTTAGTTAGTGAGTGAAAATGTGCTTATCCTTCGAGACATTCTAATGGATAATAGGGAGTAAAGAAGTGACAGTGTAGTGTCCTTCTTATATTTAGTGCGATTAGAACTAGTGAATATTAGTGATAGTAGTGAGTAGCAAGATTAGTGTTTTAGTATTACTACTGTTAGTGGTGCTTAGTGATATAGTAGTGATACGCGGTCGATTCACTATATATATATATATATTATATATCTATATTTATATTTATATATATATATATATATATATATATATATATATATATATAGTACATAAGGATTATATCAAATAATAGTATAGTAAGTATTTTCCGTCGGGTTCAAGAAACAAACTTTTAACCAAAGTTGTCTCAAAAACCTCCCGGGTCGTTTTCCCTCGACGAAGCGTGAATTGAAAATCGGTTAAGTCCGTGATCGCCGTTTTGAATGGTTTTAAAGATTTTTGATTTGGGTTTTCTAAATCCTATGATTAAATGACAGTAGATTAAATGCACGAAAACAGTAAAACAAAGAAATGAAGATTAAACATGTAAGCATTTAAAAAACGTAAACGAGAATTAAGATAAAGCTACAATTAAAACCTAAATTAAACTCAAAAATGATTTTTTTTACTTTTCCTAATCCTAATTACTAACTTGTAAAAAAACTAAGGAAATCCTAAAGCTAGGAAATCCTAAACCGAGGGTGATTAAAGCTAAAATTAAAGAAAACGAGAACGGGAACGAAATCCCGTTCTTTAAAAAGTGAAATTTCAAAATATTAACCCTACGAAAGTAAATTTCAACCTAAGCCTATAATTTGATAAAGTAAAATCAAAATTTTAGAAAAAAGAATCTTTACCTCTTTTTTGATTATTTTTCTATTTATTATGATTTTTTAAAGTTTTTAACAAAATTAATTCACGAAAATTATAAAACTTTAAGCTAAAAATCCTAGAAAATTTCTAAAAGTAGCTAATGATAAGAAGAATGCAGGAAAAATTAAAAATCCTAAAGTGCTAAACTCAATAAGCAGGGAAAAAGCTTTTAAGCACTCGAAGTGCTTTTTTATAACAAAGCTCAAAAAGGTGGTAAAAGAATAAAAAACGCACCTTAGGACGTAAAAGTCCCAAAGGGCCGCAGAGTGTAGTGGTGAGTGGTGTGTGTTGTTGATGGGCGCGTTTTTAAAAAGGTTTTGAGCGGGTAGAGGTCCCGAGTTCGAGCCTTGCTCACCCTGGGTTTCCCCTCTTCCCTTTTTTATTTTTGCAAAAACTATTAAAAACAAAGTTATAAAACAGCTGAAAATAAGTATTTTTTGTAAAGACAACTTTTTTAGAAATCACTAATAAGCTAGAAAAGAGCTTATAAAAGAGACAGAAAACACTTAACTTTTTTTTTTGCTTTTTAATTAAACTTAAGAAAACCATTAAGCTAAGTTAAGCTATAATCTAAGTAAAATAAGCTTCAACTACTCTAATTTTAACCTAATAAGCAAGTGCTAAACAAATCTAAGCTAAAACAATAAGCCATAAGCTGAAAAATCAAATTAAGCACTTGACATAAAACTGCATACCAAAAACAGACAAAAAGCAAACTTTGAGCTTATTTTTAAGCTCCCAAACAGATCCTTATGAAAATAAGCTCTATACCTACTTAAAGATTAGCTAAAACACTACTTATAACAGCAATTAAAAACTATTTTGAAAATCAAATAAGCAAAGAAAAAGCTGAATAAAAAAAGCTACTTTTAACTTTTAACTATGTTTTTAGATTTTTAAGAAAAGACAAAATAAGCTAAAAACTAACCTTAATAAGCTATGCACTACTAAAAATTAATCATAATAAGCTAGTTTGAAAAGAAATTAAACAAAAACTAAGGGCTTATAAGCTAAAAATCTCAAATAAGTAGTTTGGTGAAAAACTGTTAACCCAAACAGTCTCTTAATGCAACTTTGAGCTTATTTATCAATAAGCTAAAAGATCCTTATGGAATTTTGGCTTATACCACTTAAAACTTTGACCTAAAAGCTACTTAAAACAGCTTTTAAAAACTATTTTAAAAATCAAAAGATCAATGAAAAAGCTAGTTGAAAAAGCTGATAATTCATTTTATTCTACTTTTGGTTATTGAATAAAAAGACAAAGTACTACTTTTAGACTTAAAAACAGATAAGCAAATAAGCTTTTTAATGCAAACTAAGCTTAAACAGATCTAAACTAACCTATAAACTATTAGTGCTATGGATTTCAAGACATAATAACTACTTTTACCATCTGAAAATTAAGCTTAAACTAGGCTATTTGTCTATATTACCCTACTGATGCAGTCAACAAGTTTTTCAAAGCCAAAACTCAAAATCACAAATGCAGGTTTAAAGACTTACTTCTAGCACTTATAAAACAACGGCAAAGTTATCAATTAAAATAGCTTGAACAAACTTGAGCCTAAAATGCATATAAATCTGAGTTAATGCTCTTAGATTCAAACATCTACACAAAAACTTTTAAAAATTTGATTAAACTTAACAAAGCACTAAAATCCTAATCTTATAAACTTTAAAATAAAGTTCAAAATCAAACTAAAGGACCAAAAGGATCCTGACAGTATTAATTTTGGTTAATACTGTCCTGTCCCAAACACTCCTTTAGAAAGTTAAAACTCATTTTTTAGCTTATAATTCTGAAAGATAAAGCTCAAAATCTAAATACCAGATGTTGTTAAGCTACAATAAGACCTAATGAAAAAAATTTAACTACTGAATAAGCAGAAACAATAAGCTAACTATCTATGCTACTATTTTTGGTATTTTTGACAGATTTGAAACACTAACTTGCAAACTTAATTCTAAGCAAACTAGTGAACTTAAAAAGCAACAAACAACATTATTTGACAGAATTAAGCTAAATGCAACAGTAATAAGCAAATGAAAAGCAAATTAAGCTAATATGCAAAAATAAGCTAGAATGTAAATTGATAATAAGGTAAAGCTAGAAATTATAAAGAAAGGTGTACCTCACACCTCAGCTAAACAGAGGTGTTTGCTCAAATGAGCTTAAATCAACAAGCTCCAGCTTGTTTAGAACAAGCTGGTAGCGTCCAATAAGCCCTTCCCAAACTGGCTTACTTTGCATTTAAAAGCTGAGGTACATTTAGGGGAGAAAATGAGTATCAATAAGCTTAGTTAAGCTTTTAGAGCTTAACTAAGTGACAAACTAGCTTAAGAGTAACAGTGAGAGCTTATTAAGAGCTTAAGATATTATTTAGCAAAATTCATAAAAGTAAAAACACAATTTTAAAGTAAAAATTCAATTTCATTAATAAGAAAAGGATTACAATGCTTTTAAAGAAAGATTACATTAAGAAAAGATGAATAAGCTAGAAATAAGCTAAACTACACTACTCTAAACTACCCTACTCCTAGATGGATTTTGTGTGTGTGAGGAGCTCTCCTTTTATAGGCTTCAGTGGAAGGATCTAGGCCTTTGGACGCTCCTTGGTGTGTTAGTTGTGTGAGAGGATTCACTATCCTTGATCACAGCCCTTGATTTGTCCTTGTGCTTCTTTTGATTAATCACAGCCCTTGATTTCTTGCCACCTCATCATTCCCCCAATTCATATGGCACGGGAATTGCAAGTTGGGTTTTTTTTTTGTTTCTGTATGAAAAACGTCATGGCTTGCATCACTTATTGCTTGTAGAAAGGTTAATTATACTTAAACAAAGGTAATATGGGTGCATGATAAATTTGGGGGAGATGCGTGAATAGTAACAATAGTTTTTCCTGCTCATTTTTACCCTTTATATTCGTTGGTTTGACTGGGAAGTTGGTCTTGGGTCATGGTTATTTAAAAGGTAAATTGGGCTGGTGGATTTATACTTTGGGCTTTGATGTTAACGAATTTAAAGGTTTACAAAGGGACTTAACGAGCATTAGTCTTTTATATTAAATGGACTAATGGTGTTATTAATTTTTAGGACATGTGGTGCAATTGATTTAACAATAAGGGCTGTTTTGATATTTTAAGAGTTTTGTCCTTTTGTGGTTGACCATGATTTGACCATTGCTGACTTTTTGTTGACCTTTTACTAGAAAACTTTTGGCTCTTGTGCACTCTATCCGTTCTCGTGTTCGTTTTTGCCCAGTTTTGACCGTTTTCTTATATTTCTGCAATATTTGTACCTACACATTCACAAACGACAAAATACACAAATACAAGCATAATTTGCATTATTTGTTCATTTAAGGGCCATTTTTAAAAAGGATATGTGATTTCTCATATATCAAAATTCCCCAAACTAAGTGATTGTCGTGTCCTCACGCAATATTATATGCTCTAAAACCAAATACCTCAAAACCTCCCCAAACTAATCCTTTGAAAAGTAGCAAAGTTTTTTGTGGGAAGTGTTAAGAAATCACAAGTTATAAAACACCCTGTTTCCCCATTTTCCAAAGATTTTTCCATTTTTTATGATTTTCATAATTTACAACTTACAACTTATTCATGTATGACATAATGTATTGCTTTCATTATTCATTGATAACATTTAGGATCACGGAACAAAAAGTACAAAAAGTGTCCAAATGGATAAATTCATCATCCCCGATTTTCACCTCTCCAAGCCAAGCTTAAAAACAAGATAATTGTAAAATACAAGTTATGATACTAACACTACTCATAAAAACTAATTGTGTACTTACTTTTCCTCCCTTATTCCTAATTTCCTCTAAGGATTTTATTATTATTATTATTGGTGACAAATAAATTATGTCCTTATTAATAAAGTAAACCCGGTTTAGACTATTAATAGTTTGAAATCCTTTCTTAAAGAGACGATATGGTGAGAATAAGGTCCACATTAAGGTTCTAATTTCGCATGATTTAGGGGTTATCCTTTTTATTTCATCCGAAACAACTCAACTACGAGTCCAGAGACGAAGGATTTATTTAGATAACCCCGAAGTCGGAATTTGGCTTTATTATTATTATTATTGCAACATTATTAAACCTCTGTCCTTTAGAAGGCTGCAACATCGGTTGTGAGCCGGCAAGATGCAGCAAACATATTTCGACCTCGGTAATTTCCTCGACCTTTTAGAAGGCTGCAACATCGGTTGTGAGCCGGCAAGATGCAACAAACTTTTATCAGTCTCAGATTATTACTATGTGCCTTATTTAGAAGATTGCAACATCGGTTGTGAACCGGCAAGATGCAATAAACTTTTATCAGCCCACAGTTTTATTATTATTATTATTACCTCCACCCTTTAAACGACTACCACATCGGTTGTGAGCCGACAAGAGGTAGTGGTCTTATTTCGGCTTCGGCTTATTACATAATTATTATTATAGCCAAATTTCAAGTCCTGTGGTCTTTTAACAACTACCACATCGGTATGCGAGCCGACCATGGTCCAGGAGTCTATTTCCCCACAACACTGACAAAACCTCGATGTGTACCTTAATTTCACCAGAAGGAATCTCTACGAAGTGATTTAAACTAAGAATTGCAAAAACCAAATAAACTTTATTTATTCAATAATTATATAACGTTTATTAAGCTAATGGGAGAAAAAGCCACAATTAACACTTATGATCCTTAAAGAAATCCAACTATTCTATGTTTAGCATCAAAACTTATACTCTACTATATCATCTCTTGTTCTTCACAATTTAAAATTTCTAATAAAGAAACTCGTGAATACTTAGCCTCACAAATTAAGATCGGCACTTTAACAAGTCACATAGACTGGCAACAATCTCAACTCTAATAAATCGATATTCGCATATTTAAAATCAGTTATTGGAACTTGCAAAGTCTTGGCTTTTTCAAGCTAGACTCGCTTTTTATAGCTCCTTGTATAAAAGATTAGCAAAAATCAATCTATTTAAAGTTAAGGAGAAAGCTAAGATATAAAATCGGTCGGGTCAAAATTTACTTTTTGTTTTCACCAACGGAATGCCTACATTCGTGTCAACTATTTATTTTTTATTTAACTAACTATTTATATTTTAACATTATCATTTTTCTACACAAATTTTTTTTTATATGAACAATAAACTAGATATTAAAAATTTAAAATTTTTGTAGGAAAACGGGGTACGTGAGAACAAAAGCAAAGGTAGGTAAGATCATATCGAAGATATACTACCCCATACTAAAATTAAACATTGTCCTCAATGTTTCCTAGCCTAAGACTTAAAAACCCCATACTAGAACTCAAAAAGTCGAATGCATAATCCAAGCGTGGAGAAAGTATCAGAAAAATCTCAATCTGTTTATCAAGTATGCTAAAAGATAAATGTTAGTCGATAATAATCTTAGGATATCGGATTTCCCCAAACTAATGGCAAGCAAAGGCTAGGAAGGTCGAGTGGACCGGGACAAAACACTGAACACGAGAGTCTTCAAAAATTTTGGGTCCATCCTACAAAAAATCACAAGCACAAACAACAAGAATCGGAAGAGTACAAGCCTCCTAACAGCACAAATAAGAAAGAAGATAGATGGATAAGCATGGGGTGCCTCCCACGAAGTACTTTGTTTTTGCTAACCGAGTCACTAGCTTGACTCGATCCCCGCATTAAGTTGTCCATGGGGAAAGGAAATGGAAGAGGAAATCTCAATCGGGCTTTCATTAATGTTTGGATAAACATTAAAGCACATGAAAGTTCCATCCTGATGAGATGCCACCGGCTCTAATTAGAGATGTCGGGGTCAAAAATGGTGTCTTCACTCTCGGTGGAGAGAAGTAAAGGAGAATCCACAGGGTAGGTGTGATACGGGAGAAAAGTTCGAATGATAAATGCGAAAGAATCGTCGTCTTCAACATTTTAAGAAACATCAATCTCACCTCCCCCTGGGTCAAAACATTCGTCTTCATTAAGTTCATCAAAATTGTTTATCACGGGTGCATCAGGCTCAATGTTGAAGGTAAAACGCTCATACTCGGGAATCGGATCTTCGTTAAGTAAGTTGTCAAGAAAAACGATATCCTCCTCCGAGTCTAAATCACTCTTAATACTCGGAGGTATCGAGTCTTTTGGAACAAGAAATGTATCAAACTCCTCTATAAGAAAATCACTATCCACAACGGGAATAGGAGAAGAGGAGGGATATTCGAGCACAAAAGGAGTAGAAGGAATAAGATTCAATGCTTCAATCTTATCAATGAGAAGATTGACGTTTAATAATTTCTCACGAAGAATCTCGTCCTCTATTTGAAAAATATCAATATCAATCTCTCCTTCTTCTTTATCAAAATCGTCTTCATTAATTCCTGGTAAAATTGGATCAATAAAATCGAGTTCACCGGCGAACTCCTCAGGAAGAAAATCAATCTTAGGAGATGTGATTGAAATATCTCGACTAAGCAAAGAGTTAATAAGTCCACATTCGGCATCAAAATGATCACACGACGGCACATCACAAATATCTTCAGAAATACCCTTAAACTCACTTGGGATTGGGACAAGGTTCTCAACACTAGACTTTTCTATTTTCGGAATAGTGTTAAGATGCTCGTCCCCCATACTTAGAGAGTTATTGGGCTCCTCGATCGGTAAGTCTGGTGTGATTGCTTTAGGCTTTCTATATATAATAGTATACTCATCATCATCATTATAGA
>BQNB010000442.1:57578-173736 GCA_026074375.1 Tanacetum coccineum | reverse complement strand
ATCTTCTTATTGCTAAGATCGAAGCATTAAAAGATAATCCCACTCCATCTTCTAATTTTGTGACCAAGTCTTCCTCCACATCGCTTAACTTTTTATTGGAGGAGACTAACACCTTTGATAATTCTTTACCCGAATCTGAAACTTTTTGCTTTAATCTTGAAGAGATTAGTAGTGGCAGTCCCACTTCTTATTTGGATTTATCTCTTCCAGATTATGAAGAATTATTTTATGATAGTGAGCCCGATTCGAGAAATTTCACTATGGATGTGGTGGAAGATATTTTTGATAATCCAACAAGAGAACCAAGAGTTCATGTGCATAATGTTTTACCCACCCATCCCACCCTTCAACTGGATTCGGATTTTACTCTTTCTTGTGATTCCCTCGGATCTAACCTTTTGGTTTCTTTTCCTTCCGGAACTAGAAACAATATTTTCGATCTAGGGATATTCATTGAAGTCCAATCCAAGAGATTTCTATCACTAAATGAATTTTCTATCATGCGTGATCCTCTTTCTCTAGTGTTTAACACTTTGCTCCCATTTTCATCCAAAAATGAGGATAAAGTTTTCAATCCTGGTATTCTTGCTTCAAATGAGGAGAAATCTTCTCATCTCTTATCTCATCGGGGCTTTAAAGCTTTCCAGCTCATTTCTGAAAGCCCGATGATGATCTATGGAGAGAACATTCCTATCTTGGATGTTCCGTTTCTCCATTTCTATCCTCCTTGACAAGCTCAAGTATGGGGGATCGATTCAGGCTCAAGACTCGGTTAATAAAAATAAGCACTTCGTGGGTGGCAACCCATGCTTATCCTGGTAGTTTAGTAGTAATGAATAAGTGTTTTGTGTTGTGGGGAGGCTCGCCTCTACCTTTCTCGTGTTTTGTGGTTTTTGTTGTATGTCTAGGATTGCCCGGATTTTGAAGACTCATGCTCGTTATTTTGTCCTTCGTTCACTCAAGCTTCAAATCCTCAGCTTCATTTTGGGAATCCAATATCCAAATCTTATCGACTAACGTTTATCTATTAGAATAATTAATAAACGACTTTAGATTTACGTAGAGACCCTTCTTAAAACATTGAGGACAATGTTCAGTTCTAGTATGGGGGGATCTATCGATTTGATTGTGCCTGCAACCGTTGTTTTCAATTAATCCTGTTTTTACCACCAAAATTTTAAAAAAATATTGTGATTTTATGAAAAAAAATAAAAAATTCCAAAAACAAAATAAGTGTTTTGTCACAATTTTGACTTTCCTGCTGTGTAGAATAAGAATAAATTTTGACTCGATCGAGCGTGTTGAGCTCTAGCTTGTTCCTTAACTTTTAGACTAAGTATTCGTGGAAATTCGCGAAGGACTAAAAATGGATGACACAAGTTTGATTCTTGTAGAATCGCACAAGTCCCTACCTAAGCTGTTAGTGTTTGCTCTAGCAGATTTCCATCTTCATTGTGAATACATTTGTATCACTCAGGATGTTCTGCAATATCACAAGGATCATCTGTAGGACTCTTAAGATAACATTGTTTCCACAGTGTGTGAAAGACAAGATAATTGGAAATGTGTCCTAACGAGATTAATTGATGATCTCTTGGCTCTAGACTCGAAAGTGCGCTTTGATATTAGTGATCGGAGGCTGGAGCTGACTGCCACCTTTTTAATACCGACTTACTCAGAGTGAGTGAGACAGTAGATTTGCATGATTAGTCTCCGTGACAAATGAGACAATTTCTTGTCAAGAGAAACTCAATGGCTATGAAGGGTTTGCTTTGCATCACTGGGTCCAAGATGTCGTCTTTCAATGTCAGCAATCAACATTGTAATCTGACGCATATGTATTGACCCGGTTTCTTCTTCTGCCTAAGAGTATGGAGGTCTTCTTTCTACAAAACCCTATAACCTACCAATTCTTTTTCATTCTTCAACCCTCTTCGTGCTACCCAGAGACTTTCATGACTAGCACCTTGTTGGGTCTCAATCCAGTACTAAGCATCCAACTCAGTCGACACTATTCCCTTGTTCTCACATTTACTATCCTTTTAATCATGTACCTAGGACTTCTGTATAACTAGTGGATTATCCCTGGGTAAATCCCCTCCGGTTCTGGCAGGCTCATAGACGAGTACCTAACCTTACCAATCCTTATAACTTTGATAAAAGTAAATAGCATGTCAATATCTATTTTGGTACAGTTCACCGTGCCATAAAATCATTGTTGAAAAACTCAAATCATGTACTTATGATATAACTTCAAATGTTTTAGTACCGCGAATTGTTTTTTGCATTTTAGGAAAAGCTCCCCCTCACTTGAGCATCGTATTCAAAAATGTTACAACATGGGGGTGAGAATACACCTGAAGAACCTTAGAATGTGTGATCATAGCTTTAGTTACAATTTGTGTATGGAACTTATAATATGCTCCTCCCTTAATCTTTGAAGGTGAATGTGTGTAGTGTCATAATATGATAATTTTGAAAGAATTATATCGTTAAACATCTCAAAAACCTGGGTTTTAAGTTTAAATGAAAACACATGAAAGATTCATGACACTGACACAATAACATCAAACTCCATACAATTTAGAATGGTAAAGCTATGTAAGATTTCATTACCGATGATATTGATCTAACATGTCACTTCTCTTGATTAGTTGCACCAATATCGACAAGTCTTTCCACTAATGATGCATTTCGAGATTTCTAACCTTGAACATTCCCTAAATATCTCGATGACCTTTAGGTTTTTGTAGTGAAAGGTGGCGGTGGTGGAATGTTGATGTTGTATCAGTTGTCTCTGTTACCTAGAGGGAACAATCAGCTGATGCAAATGAGAGCTCAGAAGATTTGGTTCCTTGGCTTCTTTTCTCTCCAAGAACCCGGTTACACTTTCCAATCGGCACCCAGACCTTCAAATTTGAACAACACTCTCGCCCCTCAAATCGATTACGCCCGTTTTCTATTAAAGAGCTATATCATTGATTGAGTGTCAAATTGTCCGGATTATTTTCAACAACGACTTTAACTACCTGGTTATCCACAAATAATTTTGAAGAAATCAATAAGAAAAATTGTTTGGTATCAAACAGGAAGACTTCACTTCCGATTAAGAAAAAATGCACTGAAACGTACATTAATCCCAAATTGCATGGATATAAATTAATCCATGTCCGAGTAAAATTAATTACCCGTTGTTAGGAACAGTTGTCTTTCAGACGATAATCTTTCCTTCAAATGAGAACCGGGTTGTAAATTTGAAGCATTGCAAACCATATGTAATTCCAAATGATTAAAATATATACCAAGGTCCTATTTTTATGTACTTATGTACAAAAGGATACAAAGGACACTACATTTACTCATCCTCTCCATCTTGAAGCGGGCGTGGGTACTAGTTCCCATACTTTTAGAGTCGATCAAATTCGTGAATTCGACTTGCATATCTTCAACACAGCTATCTTCAATACGGAAGCCATTGTTGAAGTTCTATGCTTCGACTTTTGAACAGTAGCGAATGGTACACACCACAAAGCATAGTAAGCTAACTGTTTTCT
This sequence comes from Tanacetum coccineum, assembly GCA_026074375.1. Lineage (NCBI taxonomy): Eukaryota > Viridiplantae > Streptophyta > Magnoliopsida > Asterales > Asteraceae > Tanacetum > Tanacetum coccineum. Next base: position 170,182 of record BQNB010000442.1, on the reverse strand, counting down.
GGTGGATACCGGACGAGAAGGATTACCAACGATATTATCAAGAGGGTGATCCTTGGTCCATTTTCTGAGATAATCCGGTGGTTGATTCACTTGTTTGGGTTCAGCTAAACTAACATCCCCTGATGTTGACTGTGCAGAACTAGGTTCTCCTACAACAGGGTTAACTGAGGTGATGAAGTCAGCCCCCCCCGCGTTGTAGTAATGGAGGTGTCCTGTTGATAGTTGGTCCAGCTGCAACACCTTGAGGAAAGACTGGAGGATGCACTTGTGAGGATGACAGTGAATGACTTGTAGAAGGTGCATCTTGAGCAATCGTTGTAGAAACAGATGTATTTGTAGAAACAATTGGAGCGTTAACAACAGTAGCCGTAGGTACTGGTTCACCATCTGTAGATTGATCAAAGTATTCATTGAACATCGGTTGGAATAAAATCTCTAGATCTTTATCTGTTGGTGAATGTATGTAGTTGCAGTTGGCAGGGACAAGGCGATGGGCGAGCCCTGAAATGAGTTTGTCCCAGGTTCCATCAATTATATGCCTCGGATTCCTGAACTGATGCGTACAGAGCCCATTCATTCCTCAAAATCGAGTTTTTGAACAGCTGAGTCCAGATACTCAAAGTATGAACTGTAACCAAACCTGCATTGAAAACAGTCGAATTTTGAGGTTTGGAATTTCGAATCCCCCAATTTGTGTTGGGGTCCTGTCCGGTTAGCTTGACATAGTAGATACATGTCACAAGGAACCTATTAAAGGGCACAGTTCCCAATGCAAATTTCCTTTCCGTGTTTACTCCATTGATAAAGCACAATTAAGTATTTTCCTGAGAGAAATTTCTTCATGGGGTCTCCATTGATAACCAACATTACAAAAAGTTTGCTCGTGTGCTTTTCCCAAACCTGCTTGGTCTTTTTTCAAACTTTTTATTTAGACAGTTTGCCTTTTGGTTTTCCAAATCTGCTCCCTTTATTCAATATAATTTTAACAGTGGTGGTAGCATTCACAATAAGCCAAAATATTAACAACACAGCATTTCATGGATTTGCAGAATTCAAACATTTTGTACAACGTTTTGGCACACCTAGATTCAGAAATCGAATTAATAACAACATGCTTAGGAAAGAGCTAATGCTAGAATCAACACGATTCACTTTGTCCAAACATACATATTTGTTCTAGGGAATGAGACTTCTACTTTCTTGTTAATTTCACACTCTTAGCTTGTAGGATCGCTATTGTGCTTATGTATTGCTTCTAGGCTTTGATCCCTTAGCAACTAGTGGAAACTGGCTACTCCTGTAGAAGGAGATCACCTGGACATTAGAACGGTTAGTTTCTGGTTCACTTCATGTTTTCTATGTGTTATTAGTAGATGTACTTACATGTAATCATGTAAAAGTAAACTGCTTTTTTCTAGTTATATGGGAATAGAAGGAGCTTTGCTATCCTCTCCGGGGAATTCTTTTTGGGCAAGCTGCCCAAAAACATATTCTATCAATCCCTAGATAACTGGTGTGATTGACAATGCAATAGTTAAGTGCATTATCCAATGGTTTTAACTACTCTAGCTTCCTATACAATCTCCTTCACTGTTTCTACACTCTCCCTTAAAGATGGTTAAAAATTTTAAATACGCACTCCTATTGTTTCTTAAGAGGGGATTGAGGGATGGGTTTAAACATTAAAAAAACAATGGCATACAAGCCAGGGGCGCAAGAACTATTTGTTTTTTTACAAACTTCTAGTGAACAACTTTTAATATGCCTTCTAATTGAGCCTTTAGATCCTCAATCTGTGTTAACAAGGAAGATGTCTGTTCATTAGTGCTAGTGCGCGTGATCTTAATAAACTCAAACATTTCCTTGTAATGCTGCTTAACCTTTTCTATTTCTGCTCTTAAACGCTCATTCTGTTCAAGAAGATCAGTGACATCGTTAGCATTATAAGGCTCACAACTTCTGTCATTCACATTAGAGACTAGAACTTTCAAGTCTCTAATCACGTTGTCCTTTTCTTGAATCTGATGTTCCAGATTCTTGATCTTAAAGAATGATTAAAAATCAGATCTTCCATATGCTGTGATTATTATATTATCAAAACTTTCTTAAGTAATTTTGATACTTAATTGCAAGATTTAGGTATTCCCTTTCATCAAGTTTGAAATATGTTTTGACTCATTATGAACTTTAGACATATCTCTTCAAATCTAGAACAACATGATTTTTCCACATCATAACAACAAGTTGAATCGACAACAATTAGCAATCAGATTCTTATTTTCCAATGAGAAATGTTTTTCTTTACAATTTCAGCACATTGCTTGTCCACCAGACATTCCGATCCACCTCATCAGACATTTGATCAAAATTTCTTCCATTAACTTTAACTTCTTTAAGATGGTCCGTTTGAACTCCTTCAAAGTATTCTTTAATATGTTTTGGAAAAAATGGAATAACTTCAGTGAGGTAACATCTTTTTGTTTGTTCAAAACCTCTTTCCCCTTCTGTAACACCTGTTGGGGTGATTCTCTTTTTGCAAGTTTTGTCAAATTCCGTAAAAAGTTGTGTGAGTACATAAAGATTAATCTTCACTTGACTTTTAGTTGGAAGAACTCTGGGGACAAGCTTGATAGGAGTATTGGGTGGATAAACTTCAATGCTGAAAGTGGTTATTGGAACAGAGGTCTCAGCCTTTTTCTCCCCCCTGTCATTATTATCTATGGACCAAAATATCTGTTCTGGGGTCAGATTTCTTTGTGGAGCAAAGGTTGCAAGAAGGTTCTCCTTTGAGTAAATATGGGGGGCAATCCTAACTTTATTTTCCACACATTGAGGGCTTTGCATTTTCTGTATTTCCCCCTCCTAACTTCTTTCTTTGGGTCCACCCATTCATTTCCTAGTTTATCTCAGCCATATCACTAGTGTCCTCCTGAGTCATGGCCAACAGACGTGCATGATTGGACATGACTAATAACATTAACCATTAAGAGGCTGGTTGAACTTGCTTGCAACGGTGAGACATAAGGGATTTTTTGTACCTATCGCTAACCAGATTGTTCTTTTCAATCATAAAAACGATTTTTGTTATTAAATAAATGTTAACCGTTTAACAGATTGATCTTGTTTTTATAATCTATCTTCAACCTTTTCTTTAGCCAATTTAATGTCTAAAAACTCTTCCAAGAATTAGTCTTCTTTTTGTTTTAAAATCCTTTCAAAAGATTCGCTTCTTCCTCACTATCTTAAATGGTTAAGAGTAGAACGAAGTTGCAATTGTGCAGAATGAAGTTCCGATTTTAAAGAGATTCTTTTTCCGATTTTCGGATCAGAGATAATTAGTCCTCAGTTGTTTCATCAATCCTTATCGTTCACTATCATTTAAATCAAACTTAGCCCGTTAATACATACCCCCCGACCCATCCTTAATCTCGTAATAATCATAAGTCAAGTTGTCAATAACACTTACATAACCTGCTATTTGCTGATGCGCCAGACTTTGTACACCCTGTACATCGCATTCATCGAGAAATGACATCAAATGCATCATTTTGTACATAAGATACATTACTTTGTACAACATGTTCTTCGTTGTCTTCCACATACTGATCATACGGAATAATATTACTATCACTCGTAAATTTAATGCAATAAATCAAGAACGGAGTTGGGTATGTACTCGCTTTGCAACTTGTGTACTTCATATACTCAATCCATATGAACTACAAAGATAACATGATCTTGTACTCAAACGAGTATTCGAGTCATATGTGGCCCGGCTTCATCGTAGATTTGATCTCAATGAAAGATTTACATGAACATGGTCTGTGTAGTGGGAGCCTCATCAACATCAATTCGAATAGCATCGCATTGATCCAGCTTAAGAGACATGGTCCACATTGTAGTGCCAAATCATCCACAACGTCATCAAAATTGGTGGCATGTCTCCTGCAGTAAACAATAACATGCTCATCATCAAGTACAGCAACATTCTCATGATCAGTTCATAAAAAAACAGTAACATCTTGTCTTTGAAGTAGTCTGAATCCAGAGGACGCTTTGGTTTGTGGACATTCTCGTGCTATATGCCCGTGATTCCATTGCATTTAGTATGCACAAAATTGGTTTAGCTTGACCAGGATTCACATTTCCATCTCTGAATCTGACCACCAGCATTCCCAGATACCAACATTTCCTCTTGGCAATTGTGCCTACTGAAATGGTCTTAATCCTTGATTATTCCCGCAATGTATCTACCTCGAACATCCTGAACAATAACTCTGTCCTTCTTGATCTTTAGCATTGTCCTTGCGTTGAGGAAGTTCGGAGTTTGATGTTCGAGTTTGAGGAAGATGTTCATTGTAATGAATTAATTGAGGAGGGCAAGTGTGTTGGTTAGGCTTTCAATCAAGTTATCCGTTGAAGTGCTTCCTGTGTCCATTTGACAGTTATCAACAATTGAGGTTAATTTTGAGGAATTGTGGAGACTGGATGATTGTTGTTGGATACTCTGATTTGATGCATTATACCACTAGTGCCAAGTGTCATTATAAGGTTGAATAAACCTTTCTATCATCATATCTGTTCACATTTGCATGTACCGATCATGTTGCTTCAAGTAAGGCATACACTGTCAAAAAGTTAGACTCTTTCAAACCTCTGTTTAGTTGACCTTCAGTAAGAATCTACTCCATCAGGTAACATGTTGTTCACAAACTTAGAGTTAAGCTGCATTCTGGACATGGTCATCTTGATGTTTCTCATGTCGTTAATGAGCTTTGAAAACCTAACATAGTAAACATGAATGGTCTCTCCTTTGATTTGACAGAAGCGTTCAAATTCATCATCGTATAATTGTGATTCCCAGCCTTCCTTTGTTAACTCAGAACCTTCCAGAATCATCTTCACATTGTCCCAAATGTCTTTGGCGTCAGTGAAATGGTTGATGAGTGTGTAGATGTCTTTTGGTATACCTTGAAGTAAGATATTCGTAGCACGAATGTCAGCTTTATACCTTTCCTTTTCTTCAGCAGAAAGGTCTGTAAAGACTCTAGCACGTTCTGGACCTAGTTGAAGTGCACCCTCAGTTTCTTCAGGGCATCTTCAGCAGGAGTTTGTATGAACGTTCCCATTGAAATGGACCTTCAGTAATTATTTCATAATGTTATCTCAATCCATTATCATTTTCCAGACAATACAGACTATGCGTTTGTTGCCAAGAATCAAAAGTCTGATTCTGTCAAGCAATTGGTGGCTTTTTTTTTTTTTTTTTATAAAAAAACGGAACCCCTGGCATACCAAATATCATCTGAAATATTAGTACATCTTGATGTATTGGATCGAATGCAATTAACGTTCACAGGATTTTACAAGTCTAAGATTTAAACCGATAAGAAGTTTTACCGGGATTTTACAAAATCAATAGAAAAAAAAAACCGTAAATGAATAATGGTTGTGATATTTTGTATATTGATTTGTATTAAATTTAGGCGCAGTGGATGATGAAAAAAATAAATTTACCCTACTATACCAAAATCTAAATTTGGTGTAAAAATAAGCTAAAAAGGCTAAAGAAAAAATTATATTTTACTTAATTTTTCCCTAGCCAAAAAGTGTCGCTAAAAAGGGTGTCGACCGAAATAATTTACCCCTATTACCAAAATATGTGATTTGATGTAAAAATTAAGTTTAAAAAGGCTATAGAAAAAAGGATTACAAAATACTTAATTTTTTTTTAAAATCAAACCGCTGCTATATGTTCTATCAAACCGCCGCTTGAAATCAACCAAACGCCTCCTATTGATTGAGCAAACCGCATGCCTATCATGCCAACTCGCAGCCAAGATCTTACTTAGGCCAAACCGCGTGGTTTTGAGAAGTAACTTCGCTGCCTAGTTTGTTAACTTCTCATCGCTGGTTCAATAAAATAATCAACTCGCCGTTAGCAACGACGCTGCCAAAAAAGCAAGCAACTCGCCGTAGCAACTCGCTGCCTAATACTCTTAGCAACTCGCCGTGTGTTTTAGCAACTCGCCGTACCTTTTACCAACTCGCCGGCTATTCTGTGTAAACCGCCGCGAACAAGCAACTCGCCACCAAATTTAAACAAACCGCCGCGAATATAATTATTAAAAATTAAGCCAACACCCGCCTTGACTTTTTGGCACTCCCTTGACTTTTTCCATAAATTTCCGGATCATGTCCTACCTTGTCAACTCGCGTGAAGAACAATAATAAAAATTGCAAACCTCCAACGAAGACACTTGGAACGAATTAAGCAAAATCAAGCCTATGATCTTTCTAGCCACGAAACTAAGCTACAACATACAATATTAATGTGTATAAAGACGATTAAACACACCTTGAACCTCGTATATCTTTGTGAATCTTCCAATATAAGCAACTCTCCATACGAATGAACACAAAATAAATTCGAATCTTTTAAGCTTTATCATCGAGCTAGAGCCTTGTAAATCACTTGTTAATGCAACAATACAATCTTGTATAACATGAAGAGCAAGAGAAAACACCAAATCAACCAACAAAATTAAGCCAATTTCTTTATGTCCTGGGCTTTCTAAGCCAAAAATAAGGACAATTAAGAGCTTATATAACCATAAAGATCAACGCACGAATCCACTTAAGGCTCTGATACCATTTGTAGGATCGTTTAATTCATAACACGTTGATGATTCCATGTGATTGTGGCTAGTTTCTAGGAGAAGAAACCATAGAGAGATTTCTAGAAAGAGAAAGTTTATGTGTTAAAGTAGGAAAAATGATTATTAACTAGCTTGCTCTTCAATGTTGTAGAGGCTATACTAGTTTTTTATACAAAATACCCGGTATTAGTACCCGGCTTAAAACCGAAAGACATACGATTAACTATTAAAACTACGAACTATATTATAAACAATAAAAATACGGGGTGACCGAGTCTTTTTAACTCATATCTAACAAAGATTTTTATCACCGAATGAATTTTCTATTCTCATTCATTCCGTGGATCCTCTTCTCCAGTGTTTGACACTTTGCTCTCATTTTCATCCGAAAATGAGGACAACGTTTTCAATCCTGGTATTCTTGCTTCTAATGAGGAGAAATCTCCTCATCTCTTATCTCATCGGGGCTTTAAAGCTTTCCAGCTCATTTCTGAAAGCCCGATGATGATCTATGGAGGGAACATTCCTATCTTGGATGTTCTATTTCTCCATTTCTATCCTCCTTGACAAACTCAAGTATGGGGGATCGAGTCAGGCTCAAGTCTCAGTTAACAAAAATAAGCGCTTTGTAGGTGGCAACCCATGCTTATCCTTATATAATTATAATAGTAGTAATTAATAAGTGTGTTGTGAGAAGGCTCGCTTCTTCCATTTCTCGTGTTTTGTGGTTTTTGTTGTATGTCCAGGATTGCCCGGATTTTGAAGCCTCTCGTGCTCCTGGTTTTGTCCTTCGTTCACTTGAGCTTCAAATCCTCAGCTTCATTTTGGGAATCCAATATCCAAATCTTATCGACTAACGTTTAGGGGGGGCATTGAGCATAACTTAGTAAAACGGCTTTAGATTTACGTAAGACTCTTCTTAAAACAGTTGAGGACAATGTTAGTTCTAGTATGTGTGGGGATCGATCGATTTGATTTGCCTGCAGTCGTTGTTTTCACTAATCCCGTTTTAACCAATCAAAATACCAACAAAATGAAAAAAATTTAAAAATTTTCAAAAATAAAAATAACTTGTTTTGTCACAATTTTTGACTTTCCCGCTTGGGTATAATAAGAACTAAATTTTTGACGCGATCGAGCGTGTTGAGCTTCTAGCTTGTTCCTATAAACTTTTAAACAATCATTCTCGGGAATTCGCGAAGGAAGAAAAAATGATAGAGTAAGTATGAGTTGATGCTAAACAAGGATTATTTGGAAATCTTAAGAGCTCATAGTGTTAATTTGTGGCATTTTCCTCTCCCATTGAGCATCTAAACCGGACTAATACTACGTGCTCACTTCGAAATTAAAAACTTAAATCAACAATTTTTAAAGTATAGTCGATATCAATAATTTTAGTTCAAATTTATACTTAAATTTCTAAAAACCAATTTTTCTCTATATCGTGGTATTATATGTTAAAAAAATGAGGTGATAATAATAATAACTGTGGGCTAATAAAAGTTTACTGCATCTTGCCGGCTCACAACCGATGTTGCAGTCTTCTAAATAAGGCAATCTATTTAACCAGACTGATAAAATTTGTTGCATCTTGCCGGCTACAACCGATGTTGCAGCCTTCTAAAAGGTCGATGATTTCATTAGTTTAATAGATGTGCAATTATATTAAGTGTAGTAAGCGTGAATTAATAAATATACGGAAAATCTCTTTTTTCTTAAATTTAAATATGCTTTTGAACTAAGACTATTACATTTTAAGTTATAATTTTATGTATATACAGGAAACCTAAGAGTCTTTGAAACCGAAAGTCCGTGAGTCCCGATACTAGTCTCTGTGGGGTGTCAAAAGCCTGGTCACTTAGCCGCAAGGTTGGGATGTACCGAGACGAAAGTCGCTACATGGGATGATCTCGCCTTCAAACTCATTATTCTCGGGTGGAACGTGAAGCATAGAAATTTTGCAAAACGTTGATCCATGGTTGAAATTCGAAATGGCACATTCACCGAAGATATAATAATTATCGGGAGTGAAAAGTTTCACAAGTTATACATATGAGTAGTGTTAGCATCTTAACTTATATTTAACGGTGATTTCGTTTTAATCTTGGTTTGGAATAAGTGAAAAGTCGGGAATGATGAATTTATCCTTTTTGGGGCATTTTAGGATTGAAATGTTTCTTGTTCTATGATCCCTAAAAGTTATGAAAATAACGAAAGTCAAACACGTTAGTTATTTGCTTAAAAAGAAAAGTACAAAAAAATGAGAAAAAGGAAAAAATACAAAAATATGTGTGAGAATAAGTGTATATATTTAAAAATGATAAAAACAGGGCTTTTTAAAGCTAATGATTCTTTAATTCCCCTTAATGAACACTTAGCTACTTTTCTAGGTAATTAGTCGAGGGGGATTGAGATTCTTGGTTTTCTTAAGTGTTTACTTGTAGCATTGCGTGAGGACACGACAATAGTTTAGTATGGGGGATTTTGGTATGTGCTTAATTACACATACCATTTTCTATTAAAAACGGACTTAAATGACCAAAAACGTACCAAAAATACATTGTATTTGTGTGTTTTGCATTTATATTGTGCAGGAAACGGATATCAACAAAAAGGACAAAAACAAAGCCAAAACGGACAAAACCGAGCACGGAACGGAAAGAGCGTGAAAAAGCCAAAGTCAAAGTCAACCCCGACAGATAAAGGCTCAAGATCAAGATCACAAAGCATGAATGAACAAAGCCATTACAAACAAGACAAGACCATAACAAGGAAAAACATAAATGTCAAAAGTCATATCTTCAACGTCAGGGGAGACAATGATAAAACAAACCAAAAACTCCTACAAGAATGTCATCGATGGTATGGAGGAGTTTGAAGAAAGAGACCTCAACATTGGGGGAGATTGTTAGCCTTAATTATATTAAGTCAAACAAGAATGTTATCGGTCTTATAAAGTCAAACTAGGTCTTGTATTGTAATAGGCTAGTCGGGTTTAATGGGCTTGGATTGTAATCTAATATTGTCCGTGTTTCGGGCTCAAAGCCCAAGTTTAGCCAAGGCCGGCCCAACTAGAAAAGCCCACATGCCACTTATGGCTAAAGGGTATAAAAGAAACCCTTTTCACACATGGAGAGGTTGTTGGTTGCACATTTCTCACATTGTAATCATCCACTTTCTCTCTCTAATCTAACTTTCCTAGTTTCTTTCTCTCTCTTTTTCTTTCTTATTAAGCCGGCTCATTAGAGCTTATTTAAGAGCTTATTCGAGTTTGCTTATTAGTTGTGAAGGATTATATATGACCAACAAAAGCTTTCAAGTTAATTATGGTTCTGTCATTTACTTAAATAAGCTCTAGCTTAATCTAAAGACTTAGAGCTTATTTCCTTTGTTCCTTGAATCCACTACTGTTCCATTCATTTCGAAAAGTATTAAGAAAATTCACAAAAAGAATTCACCCTCAAAATACCACAGCTTCTTTTGGATGATAAGCCAAAAAGGGATGGGCTTATGGACAATACTAGCTTGTCTTTTGACAAGCTAGAGCTTGTAGATTAACTTATTTATAAGCTTGTTTGCCCTGTTTAAGCAAGGGCTTTGTAAGTTTTCAATGTCCAAGTTTTAGCTTATTTACTGTTCATTTGCTTATTCTTGCTTATTATCTGCTTATTTATGTCTGTTTATGATATTTAGTGCTTATGTTCCTTAGTTTATAACTCTAATCTTATTTGTTTAAGCTTTTAGTTAAATCTGTCTATTTTAGCTTTAATACTGCTTATTGAGTTTTGCTTATTTTAAGTGCTTATCTTCTATTGAAAGTTGCTTATTAGTGCTTAACTTTGCTTATTAATCATCTGTTTTTAAAGAGTTGTGCTTAAATCCTTAAAAATCTCTCTAAAAATGACTTTTAAAAACTTAAAGGGTGTTTGGTTTAAGAGTCAAAAAGGGCCAAAACTGCTTAAAAATAATTTGGGTCATTTGGCCAACTTTAGCAAGTATTTCTTAAGTCTTAATAAGCTATTTTAAAGAGTTTTTGACGTTCAAAGCTTGTTTTTAAGCCTTTTCTATAAGAGGCTTAAATCTGTGGTCTTAAAAACAAATTTAAGTGCTTATTTGATTAAGCTTTTGAAAAGCTACTTTAAGCATAGTTTTTGACTTGTTTTTAGTTTACAAATGCAGAGTCAAAGTTTTGTTTAAGTGTCTTTAAGTCTAGTTAAGTTTTGGTTCAAATCTGTCAAGTTTTACTAAGTGTCTTTTTTGTTTACAAAGTAGCTTTTTCATTTGCTTTTTATGGCTTATTCTGATATCCAAAATACTTTTTGATTCTTGTTATAAGTTCTTTGAGGTCCAATCTTAATCTGTTTGTATGTTTCATAGTCATAAGGTTCTGTTTGCTAGCTTATTTTTAAGCTCAAAATAGCTACTTTTGAAAATCATTGCCCTACACCTAGTTATTTTAGCCTTTTTGTGATTGCTTTTTCAGTGCTTATTTGTGATTCAAATTGCTTAATTTTTGTTCCTATGTGCTTAATGGGTTCTAAACTTAATCTCTTTGTGCTTTATAGCTTTTTCCAATAGCTTATTTGAGCTTAATTTTTGTTTTAAAATTGGCAAAAATCTGTTTTTAAACTCAGTAGTTGCTGAGTAGATAAGCACTTTTCACTTAGCTTTTTAACTGCTTATTTGAATTTCAAACTCAATTTTCTTTGCTGATTATTAAAGCTTATTGTTCAAACTTTTCACTGGTATAAGCCATATAGCCATAAGGATCCATCTTCTAGCTTAAAATAAGCTAGAAAATGCCCTTGTGGCTGTTTTGATTGCTAGTTTTGGCATTTTGCTTATTTGCTTTTCTGTGCTTATTTGCTTGTTTCCCTTGCTTATTTTGGTTCACATTTGCTTATTAGGGTTAAGATTTTATATCTTATAGCTTATTTGACTCTTGTGTTGCTTATTTGTGTTTAAAAATATCAAAAAGTTTAAGCATTTCTTTCCTTAGTGTAAAAAACCAATTCTGCCAGCTTATTTTGCCAAATTTCAGCTTAAATTTTAAGTTTTATAAAAAGTCACTTTTTTAAACTTTGTTAGTTTTGCTTATTTCACAAGTTTGCAAAAAGAAAATTAAAAAAAATGTTTTCAAAAAAAGGAGAGGCATGGGGGTCGAACCAATGACCTCTCCCTTTGCACACACACGTCCCAAACAACACACACACTAACCATTAGCACCAGTAGGGCCATCTGTCTATTCTTTGCACAATTAATCTTTTAACCCTTTTTTACCCATTTAGCTTATCAGCCTTTTAGGCTTTTTCCCAGCTTATTCCAATAAGCTGGCAACCCCATTTTATTTTTCTTAGATCAAGCACTGTGCAATGCACTTTCCCTGAATTTTTCAGATTTTTCTAAAATAGTTTAGTATTTTTAATCATTTTATTTCATTAAAAGTGTTTTTAATTCATATAAAAAAATATAATTCTTTTTTAGAAAATTTTCTTTTACCATTTAGGACTTAGGAAAATTAAATTTGTATTCGTAGGGTTAAAATTGTAGAATTTAGTTTTTTAAAGAACGGGATTTGGTCCCGTTATCGTTTTTCTTCGTTTTTTTACCTTAATTGCTTACGTTTTTGGTTTACTTTTATTTGTTCTTGCATTTTAGTCACTTAGGATTTATAAAAAGTTAAAAAATCATTTTAGGATTAAATTTTGATAATTTAGGTTTTAAGTCGCGTTTTTTTTAGATTCCCGTTATCGTTTTAGGGTTTTAGCTTTAATAACTTTCGTTTTTAGTTTGCCTTACTTATTTTTCCCGTAGATTTAGAAATTAAATCCAATCAAAATCTTGTTCCATTCAAACATCAAATATCAAACTGACTCTCGACTTTCCATTGCATTCCTCGTTGGGGAATAAACGACCCGGGAATATCATATATTACTCGGATTTCATTGATTCTCTTTTTTTAAACCTTTTCAAGGGTCAATTGATTTGGTTTGGTTAATATAAGTAGTAATATTATATATTATTATTTATATATATACCTAAAGTTAGAAGTCAGGTATACATGTCATTTACTATTATACTAGTTTCATGTCTCTTCTCACATTTCAGCAAACCAAACACGCAAACAACCCCTAAGGTCATCAACATATGTGGGATTTTAAAACTATAATGCATGTGCGTGACACATGTTGTGTATTTTTCAAGTATATGCATTAATCCTAGACAATATATTTTTCACACGACCACATCATTTTCTCCGACTAATCTTCATTATTAAAATTTGTGTTTCTTTTATGAATTAAAAAGAGGGTCAAATTCCAATTGCTTGGGACCACAATAGAACCACTGTATTAATCTATCTTGAGATTATTACATGTATTTCAAGTGGATGAGATTAATAATTATTACTTTTATTTCAGTTTTGTATTGATTTGTGTATTCCTATTGGTACTTCAGATTTGTACCTTACTAAATTGTAATTATGGGAAATAATTTAGAATGATTCTGGCACAATTTTGTTAATTATAAATGTTTTATTCAAATGCAGTGTTTATAGCTACATTTTGATTCTGCTACATATTCATTCCACGATTGTACCAAAAAATAAAATCACATAAACAACATACTTCTCTGTTTGATTCTTTGTTAGTACCAAACACTGGAATTGAGTAACATTCTTTAGATCTATTCAATTCCATTCCATTATGCGATTCTATTCTAAACGATTCATTCGTACCAAACACCCCTTTATAAAGAGAGGGTGGAGATATGGTTTTATGTGAATTTGATCTAACGGTGCGTATTTGTTTCACTATAATTATTTTTATTTTTTTAACTATTTCAAATTTACTTTTTTACGAGTTAAAAGTTTTATCTCTATTTTTGTGCCACTTAAAACATATTTTGGGATTGATCTGTATGAAAATGTGAATTTCAAAGTTTGTAGCTAAGGATGCGATTAAGAAAAATGAGATATCACATTTACAATGTGTATATGTTGATGATGCACAATTATTAGAGGATGTGTGAAGTTATAAAAAGCTTTTTACTATTCTAAAAAGTATTTTGAGAGAGTTTTTAGCATTATATCAAAAGTTTTTTGAAAAGTTTTTCACAACCTCTTACCCCCTCCGTCTCATTTTTATTGTCCATGTTTTTTTTGGGACGTCTTAATTTATTTGTCCACTATTAAAAATAGATAGGAATGTTTGATTAAGTTTACTATATTACCCTTGTTTGAAATTAATATTACAAACTTTAAAGAAGACTTTAATTAATTAGTTAAGGGTAAAAATGTCATTCTGTCAAAAAGTAAGAGAGAGAAAACAGTAATAAATGCACTTTTTTTAAACTGTGTGTTTTTTGTCGGGAGACAATAATTTTGGGACGGAGGGAGTAGTAAACTTTAAGTCATTGCTAAAAGTTTTAGTGAATAAGAATATTAAGCATTAAATGCATCAAGTCTTTCAAGACTTTATGCATTGTAGATGCTCTTAGCTCAGTACTATATACATCTTTCATGCTATAATAGAAAACATTGAAGCTAATAATTTTGATTGGATAAGTAGGAGAGTTCGACTTCAAAATAAAGCCTTTTGATTGACTCAAAATTGAAATTAATACGTTAAGCAATTATGTTGATTTTTTAAACATTATGCTTTTTATTTGTCAAGTTGACATTGATTATTATAGTCAAGCTAGTCAAGCATATGTTATGATTTGTCAAGAGTTTTTATACCAATTTATCTTCAAGAGTAAGAGTTGTTTCATGACTAAGTGGATGATTTTGTGAACTTATTTTTCTCTCGTATGATATTTTGGCTTTACTTTTACGCTTGTCTAGAATGTTGTCATCGATCCCACATAGGTCGTAGAGAAGAAACTTAGCTAGTTAAAAGACCATAACATACTAGGGGAATACAAGTTGCGGTTAGATATAAAGTTGTCTAGCATGGTACGAGTATAGTGTAAATTTTTATGTTACATCTGCTTTGTATCATGCAAACAATTATATAGATCCTTAACTTTTTGTGTAAAACTATGTTATTTGAGAAGCTTAAATAAGGAAAATTGCATATGTACCTAATAAAACTTAAATATTTGCATAGTTCTACAAGTGTTGTTTTTAATAGAGTTAGTTTCGGAATCCAAAAAGGGATAGCAACGCAGCTTTTTACTCGTTTGTCTCCCATCTCTAAGTAACATAATTATTTTGATAATATAACAAATTTGTGTTGTAATTAAAAATATATATATTAAACATGTTTTTGATAAATATGAAAATATGTAAGTTTTAGTTAATATATGTGTAATTGCCCAAGGTAAATGATATTGTACATAAGCATATATTGCAAAATCATCACGTGATTTGTTCAATTTAACAATAACCATCTATTGTCGACAATGTGGATGGATGGGATGATCCTCATTTGATGACACTAGCTGGCTTGAGGCGTAGGGGTGTCACTTACACGGCAATAAATACGTTTGTTAAAGGAATCAGTATCAATAGAAGGTTGTCATTTGTAATTTATCGCAGGATAATCAATGTTTATGCGTGTGTAGCTGTTTTTGGTGGATGACTAATTACTTTGTGTGTGCTATGCAGTGATTGTAGTCTGATACGTTTAGAAAAGCTTGAATCCCACGTACGAAATGAGTTGAATATAACAGCTCCTCGCACTATGGTCGTGCTTAATCCGCTTAAGGTTTGCATATTTCGTAATGTCTGTCACATAGTCTTTTTATTATTTGTTATCCAACCATAACGTGTTTTATATTTTCATCACTGATTTTAAGCCTATTTCCCTATAGGTTGTTATTACTAATCTTTCTACTAGTTTAGAAGTAAATGCAAAGAAATGGCTTGATGCTCCAAATGAAGGCGCATCTTCACCCTACAAGGTTGAGTGTTGGCACAACTATCGACTTTATATGTTTCATATGGTGGATGTTTTATCATTGTTTTCCTTTAATCTTTTCTCATGTCCCTTTTTTAAATGTGGTCTATATCGAGCAAACTGACTTTAGATTGGAAGATTCAAAAGACTTCAAAGGGCTTGCTCCTGGAAAGACTGTCCTACTCAGGTGCGTAATCTGATATCATACTGTTTTGGTGCATTTACTTATTAATGGGTTGATTTAGGCTGTGCATGTATTTCAAAATGATAATATAAAAACTTGCATAAGAGAATGGGTTGAAAGTCAACTAACATCTGTTTTAAATGCATATAGATATGCATTTCCTATCAAGTGTACTGAAGTGGTGTTTTCCGAAGACAAAGAAACTGTTGTCGAGATACATGCAAAATACAATCCTAATAAAAAGACTATACCGAAGGCAAGTCAAAGTCAAACTTGCATAGTTTTACTTCTTTCCCTTTAAATATATGTACGCTTGGCAACGTTATTTATTCAGTTTTGAAAACGAAACTTCGTTATGCAGTGGGTTGGGGTTCATCATTGGGTTCCCGGGGTTGATCCATTGAAGGTGGAAGTCAGACTGTTCAACAATTTGTTTAAATCAGAAGTTGGTGATTTCATTTAGTCACCATTTGTTTTATACGAGTTAACTTATCCGTTGAATTAACCAATTATTATTACAAAATCAGAATCCTAGAGAACTTGAAAACTGGCTTGAAGATTTGAACCCCGAGTCCAAAGCGGTTATACCATGTGCATATGGAGTACCCTATCTCGAATTTGCTGAGGTTGGAGACACGTTCCAGTTTGAAAGACACAGTAAGTTCTAAAAAATTCTCACTTTCGTATAAACGCTTCTATAATGATTACCCTTTTCTTAATCTTTTATTATTTTATGTTATGGCAGGCTATTTTTTGGTTGACAAGGATTCAACTCCTGAAAAGCTCGTATTCAACCGCACAGTTGCAATGAAAGACACCTATAAGCCTGGAAGCAAGTGAGTCTATTCCAACAGAACTTAGAGAATACGAAAAAGCTTGTCTCTAATATGTTATCTCATATTGATGATTAAAAAATGAAAGACAAAACAAGGAAAAGCTTCGGTCTTTTAATTTAGAAATTTAGGACTCGACTTTTGTACATACCAGAAGATGAATAACACTTGGAATTTCCATTGTCTTTTTTGATTATAATTAGATTAATTGTTGTTTTGTCGTGTGAGTGGCTCGATTGTGTTGATCCGAATATATATTTCTAGCCAGTTAAGGATGGTAGCTAATCTGGATAGATCCAAACTACCTACAAGAGAAACAATGACTATGAACAATATAAGTTATGCGCAAACTAACTTATACTGCTAAGAAGAACAATGAATAAAACAGAACTTAAATTACTATTAATCTGCTGGGTTACAGATTACTAACTATGAATATTTGTGAAAACTTGTATACCTAACTAGTGTCGTAGGGTTCCTTTAATACACCAAGGAAACCCTAATGGGCTTACAAAACGCGTTAAGTGATCATGCATATCTATTCCTAATATATCTCATGCATATCACTTAAGCAGTACTATCTATATATGCTAGCAGTACTAACTTACTACTAATAGTACTAACTCTACTACCAGTACTAACATATATACTGGCAGTACTAACTATTTATAACTAACAGTACTAACTACTTAGTCTATTTTCTTGAATCTTTAGCATTCTTCACCAGCAGCACTAAGTAGAACTAGCAGTAGTAACTTGTATAAGTAGCAGCACTAAGTTGTAGAAACTTCTGAAACCCAACACTTTTGGCACCTTCTTTACTTTGTTCACTATCTTTTCCACTTGCTCTTTTCCTAGCAAGTTTTTTCTTTCTTCTACCTTCAGCAGGCTTGCTACTATCATCTCTTTTCTTTTCTTCTTCAGTAGATTGTCTCTTAATAGGTTCTGCTCTTTTTAATTTTGGAATTTCAAACTCAGAATCCATATGCACAAAAGAATGAATTTGATCCCATAACATTTCAAATATAGGTATAATATCTTCATAACTCATTCCCTTAAAATGTCTCATCTTGTATCCTCCCTGATTAATCAAGTATATGCACATGTTCTTCCTTACTTCAGGTATAGAAAAAGCTCTATTTTGGAGTGCATGATATCTTATCACTGCAGGATCACTCCAATCAATAACATGAGTTGGATCAGCTTCAGTTACAACTTCTTGCTTCTATTGTTCTTGTGTTGCTTTGTTAATCTCCTCTTGTAACTGTTTAGCTATTTCTGCATCCCTTGCAATCCTTTGTCTTTCCTCTTCATCAATCTGTTTTTGCAGTCTAATAGCTTCTTCATGCCCAAGTTTTTCTTGCTCTAGCTGCTTCTTAGTCTTTTTCTGAACAGATTCATCTTCTTCCATAATTGCTTTTCCTTTATCTTTCCTCTTCTATGCACTCCTTCTTATATATACCAAATTTGCAGCAGTAGTACTAACTTTGGAATAACAGTACTATGCTCTGCACCAACAATACTAACTTCTTTTTCTCCTTTTTCACCACTACCTTGATCTTCCACAAGCTCAGTAGGCTCTTCTTCTTCTAGCACTAACCTCAATAATCCATCACTAATATCTAGAATCTCTATATCCTTCCTTGAATCCATGAATGTACTTCATCCTATACTAATGAAATAAAGGGATCTTGATCAATCTCTGTAATTTTCCTTCCTTGTTTGGAAGGATCCTCTAGACATTCTTCATCATCAGAAACAACTATCCTGAATCTCCTTCTAGCTTGAGTTGACTTGACTGTCTGCTCTAACTTCTTCACCTTCTTGATTAATTTTGTAAGAGCAATACCATACGTTTGTTTGGTTTGTGCCAACTCTGCCTCCAAGCTTGTTACTTTGTTTGACAAATTGGTACATAGAACCGTTAATTCAGAAAGTATCATATTGCCTTCATCACGTCCAAGTGATTGAACCCTTTAGACATGTGAATCATGGGGCATTATAATAGGCTCCTCTACATCATGAGTGGTTTGCATGGATGGTAGGGATTGTTGTGTGGGAGAAGGCAAGTATGGTGATGATGTGATTTTAGAAGGTGATGTTTCAGGTGTAGTGGAGGTTGGTTGTGAAGTTGATGGAGCAATTGTGGGTGTGTTTTGGGAATCAACTGGGATTGTTGATCCTTCACCCTGTAAAGTCTGAACCTAAACAAGCATTGTGGGAAATAATGCAGTGTCCACCCTAGTATATCCCTTGGATGTTCTTCTCATATTGTTAAATAGTTTTTGAGTAAGGGTGGGAGCAGGATAAGTCTTTTTGTGGGATTAGAGGAGTCTCTTGAGCTTATTTATAAAGATTTGTATAAATCGTGGATACATTAAGAATTTAGATGCACTTGCCACATTTTTTTTTTTTTATTTATACCATGCCACTCAGAATTAATTGAAAGTTAAAGGTCTGTTGTTGCTAAGCAAATGAATGGCAGTGGCAATGTTTGCTACTAAATTGATCCCATGCTGTTTTCTTAGGGATTAAGCAGTGAAGAATGGTATGTATTAAGAACATCTACTGCGGGGAAAAGTGTCCCTTTAGAAAGGTTAAGCTATCAGAATCAGAAACATACCCCATTAGAGCAAGTTGCTTAAAAATTTCTGCATTAGGTAAGGAGTTTATACCATCAGAATCTTCTAGCTTAAGGTGCCTTCGTATTGATGCTTCAGTAACAGTCTTGAGCCTCCCATCAATAGTAGCAGTTATTTCCATCTCCCTATTTTGATTTGTGGTAGCAGAGGCAGTTTCCCAAAACTGATGAATAAGAGAGATGTAGATGGTAGGATTTTCAGTGAGAGCATACTTAATATGAGTAGTATGTAGAAAACCCACTAATCTGATGAAATCCTAGTACTTCTGCATTGTTCTTTAAACCGCGACCAAGTAGTGTTTGTCACAAAACTCCAAATTTGCCATTGATAAAGAGAAGTGTAATTAGGGTTCATGGATGAAAGTATGTGTTTTTGGTAGAGTTAATTGAGATAAGAGAGATTTTTTAAGTTTCGTAATTGGACCGACTAAATAAGATTTGTACTTATCTTGAAGAAATCCTATGAATTTATAGAAAGATCATGAATTCTTCAATTAGTCAAACCCTATAAGCTATAAGCAAGGCAGTTAGCGGAAATCTCAACGGCTATAATGAATTAATTAAATTCTGTTATGCCTTGAACAATACTAACGGTCACCTACCAGTACTAATATTTGCCTAGCAGTACTAACTCTAAGTCTAGCAGTACTAACTTTGCCCAACAGTAGTAAGATATGCCTAGCAGTACTAACTTAAGACTGGCAGTATTAAGTTTATGCCAAGCAGTATTAACTCCAATCTCATTCTAAGGTAAGTTTCACACAAATCTCTCTTTCTGTTTTTTATACTCACAATCACTCTCAATACTTTTGCTTATCAATTCCTCTTTATTTTTAAGCACACCTCTCACATTCTGTCTTGCTCAAACTTCTCTCTCTTTATGCTACCAGAATCTCTCACTTAACAGATATTTTTGTATAATGTTCCATCAATTCTTTTAGTTTCATACTGCCTCCTAATTCCAAGTGTTAACTCTTAAGAAGGTGGGTTATTAGAACTTTTAGATGCAACCTCAAACCTAGTTTGAGCATCTACATCCAAATGTGGTTTTTGCACCTAGACCACTAACAGAAACCAGTTCCCAAAGGACTTGCTTAATAATGTTGCATGATTAGGTCATATTGATGTTACCATTGTCCTGCTCTACTTCTAAGCTAGAAGCAGTAGTGGTAGCCCTGTCCATTATGTCACCCAACTCCTTATGGACAGCCTCATCACCAACCTTTATAGGGGGACCAACAGACTGAGGTATCTTAGTGTCCCGACCTCTTTTGCCTAGCAGTACAAATTATACTTAGCAGTATTAATATTTTCCATAACAGTTTTAACTCTGTCTTCAATAATTAAACAACAACATACCTTTATTCATCACATGCACACTAGAAAAGACTAGATAGACATGTGAGAATTCATGAGGATCCATATTTATGTATAACCCATGAATAGAAGTTAAGAACTGTTAAACGTCCCCTCAACCAATGTAGCTACAAATTAAGCATACTAATGCTTGCCACCAAAAAATTAAATCTGCTTACATCAAAGGCTTTAGTGAGAAGATCTGCAACATTATGATCTGTATGTATCTTAACCATCTCAATCAGTCTCTTCTCATAAGAGTCTCTAATGAAATGATGCCTGATCTCTATATGCTTTGTTTTAGAATGATAGACAGGATTCTTGACAACATAAATAGCACTCTCATTGTCAACATGAATCTTTGTCTACATAAAATTAAATCCATAATCCAACATCTAATTTTGGATCAAAAGTACTTGACTATAGCAGTGAGAAGCAGCAATGTATTCACTCATAGTTAGTTAGCCACACATCGGCTTTTTTACACTATCAAGAGATTAACCTTGAACCAAGAAATTGACAACCTCTTGTTGTGGATTTCCTGTCCAAGCTGGCACCTGCATAGTCACTGTCTGAAAAAGCTTCCAATATAAGAGGAGAGTCCTTAGGATACCAAAGGCCCAATTCGGGTTGACCTTTTAGGTATCTAAAGATTCTTTTTACTGCATTCAAGTGGGAAACTTTTGGCTGAACTTGAAATTTTGAGCAAACACAAACTGAAAACATAATATCTAGTCTAGAGGATGTAAGATACATCAATGACCCAATCATTGATCTGTATAAATGGACATCAACATCCTCACCATCTTCATCTTTTGTTAAATCCTTGTGTGTTTCCATGGGAGTACTGCTGTCTTATACAGAAAAAGCCAAATTTATTCAGGATCTCCCAACAAACTTTGTCTGCTAATGAAGATCCCATCCTCTTCTGTTAACTTGTAAACCCAAGAAGAAAGTAAGTTCTCCCATTGAACTCATTTAAAACCTGTTGTGCATTATCTGCTCAAACTCGTCACATAAAGACTTCTTAGTTGAACCAAAGATGATGTCATCTACATATACTTAAACCAATAGAATATCACCCTTGAGTCTCTTTATGAACAAAGTCTTGTTAATTTGTCCCCTGTGAAATCCATTATCCAACAGATAGGTAGAGAGTGTCTCATACCAAGCTCTAGGAGCTTGATGTAGACCATATAAGGCTTTCTCCACTTTGTAAACTTTTTCTGGAAGATCTGGATCCACAAAACCTGGAGGTTGGCAAACATATACCTCCTCTTTAATAGTTTCGTAGAGAAAATCACTTTTAACATCCATCTGGTACACAGGAAAATTCATAAATGATGCAAAGGCCAAAAATAACCTGATTGCTTCAACCCTAGCAATAGGAGCAAAAACCTCATCATAATCAATGCCTTCTTCTTGTTTATACCCTTGTGCTACCAGTCTGGCTTTGTTCCTTACAACTATTCCCCTTTCGTCCTTCTTATTTCTATACACCCACTTTGTACCAATAGCCTTTTTGCCACTAGGTAAGTCACCTAGTGTCCAAACCTTCTGAATCTTGAACTAAAACAACTCCTCTTGCATTGCTTCAACCCAACTGTCATCATCAAGGGCTTAAGATATCTTTATGGGTTCATGTTGAGAAAGGAAACAAGCAAATAAGAAGTTCTGGAAATCTTTGTGATTTGTCCTTCTCTACTTTTGGATGTAGCTAATCATAGCATGCTCTTTAGAATTCTTCTTTGTCATGCCCCTTGTTTGTACTACTGACTTTGGATCCCTAATAATTTGAGCTTCAGGATGAATAGAGTGTACTCTAGTTATGGGAATAGGACTGACAACAGTGGAAGGTTCCATGTTGTTAAAATCAGCCTCTACACCCACACTTTGATCAGCATAAGGAGTATTGAGAGTTTCCAAGTCATGATCATCATAGGCATTGCCAAAAATGCCAGTACTTTGAATTTCAGCAGTATCCTCCAATTCAGGTATTAGAAGATCATAAGGAAGATTAGCAACATCAATAGGAAAAGATCCACCAAAAGTAACAAATGATGGTTCACTTGATGGTCCAACAGGACTGATATGTGTGAAATACACATATCCGTTTATACCTAAAATAACCTAATTAAACCCAAAACAGACTAAAAATGGCAAAAATATGCTTGTTTTTGTGTTTTGTGTGTGCAGGTACGGATATATCAAAAATCACAAGAAAACCATCAAAAACAGGAAAACACGGACACGAGAATGGAAGAGCGTGCAAGAGCCAGAAGCCAAAGTCAAAAAGTCAACCCTGGTCAAACCTCAGTCAACCATAATAGGACAAAAACCCCAAAATATTCCATTTCAGTCCCTCAAGTTTCCAAATGTTACACAAATGGTCCCTAAGGCTTAAATGGGCCTTAAACCCTTAACTACCTTACCCGGATCCAAAAAGCCCAAGACATAAGCCCTAGCCTATTACTATTTTATTAAGACCACAGGGACCATTTCTGCTAATTACCAAAGTTCTTTTACACTACACCTTTAATAAACCAACTACAAGGACCAATCTTGCAAAAAGCCCAAAGTTCAAATGTTTTTACCCCATTTTAGTTAGAAAAGGCGCCAAGCCTTGTTACTATTCATCGTCTCCCCAAAAATCACCCCGCTGTCAAATCAAAGGGCTTTTCCAAATTGGAGGGTACGGAAGTCTATTCAAGTGGTCTATATCACCCTGGCAGAGTTAAAACGTCACTCAAGCACCCTATTGGCCAATTACAACAAAGGAATGCCACGTGGACTCAAAGAAGCACAAGAGAAGCGGGGTTTTACACTTCTAGTACTCTCAGAGAAAGCACAAGGTGTCACAATCACAGATTGCCACGCTGGCAATCCGTGTGTGCACATATGTGATCCAACGGCCAAAACTAATGATCCAATCATTGAAGGAATTCAAGGGATGTGATTGAAAGGGGCATGGGGAGTGCTCAGACCCCTAGAAGCTTCATCAGAGTGCTATAAAGAGCACACTCTCACACACACATTGTATCTTCTTTTTTCTAGTTTTTTCTAGTTAGCTTTTCAATTTTAGCTTAATTGTATTTTAGCTTATGCAAATTTTCTTTAAATGTAATTCAAGCTTTTTGTAATTCCTTTTCAAAAGTAATGTAATCTCCTTTAGTTATTAATGAATTCAAACTTTTTATAAGCTGTTTTACATTCATAAGCTCTCAGTTATTCTCAAATGATTAAGCTATTGTTCCATAAGCTCATACTAGCTCATCTTAGTCTCTAAGCTAAGATTGAGTTTTAATAAGTAATAATCTACTT
Source organism: Tanacetum coccineum (assembly GCA_026074375.1). NCBI lineage: Eukaryota > Viridiplantae > Streptophyta > Magnoliopsida > Asterales > Asteraceae > Tanacetum > Tanacetum coccineum. Next base: position 146,288 of record BQNB010000442.1, on the reverse strand, counting down.
AAATCATAGAATCAGTTCAAATTACCTTTGCTATTGGATTAAATGCTTATGGAAGGAGAGCCAAAAAGGGAAGGGCTCTCAAGGACTATTACTGGCTTATTTCTAATAAGCCAGAGCTGTTGAATAAGCTCTAAGAGCATTTCATGCCTTGTTTAGCTAGGCTCATTGTAAGTCTTCTTTAATTTTCAGTTTTAGCTTAATGATTGCTTAATTAGCTTAGATTTGCTTATTGGCTTATTAATAGTGCTTATCTGCTTTCTTATTGCTTATTTGTGATTTATATTGTTACTTAGGACTTATTCATCACCTGTTTTAGCTTAAGTGTCATAAATCTTAGAGTTCTCATTTCTGTCATAAAAAGCTTAAAAATCCAAAAATAAGTAGTTTATAGTGTAGATCTTAGAATTTAGCTTATTCAGTTGTTGATTTATGTTTATTAAGTTTAATATAAGTTGTTTAAGATCTGGTAATAAGGTTTTGATAATTAGATCTTAGATTCTAATGTTTTATAAAATCTGTCAATTCCTAAAGGGGTGTTTGGTTTAAGCTTCTTTGACCTTTAAAAGTCAAAGCTACTTTGAAATTTCTTATTGGTTAGTTAGATTAGCATATTTGATAAGATTTTAAATAAATTTGCCAAGATAGTTTGAGCTTATAATGATTTTGTGGCTTATTGAATCTGTCTCAGCACCAGGGGAATTTTCCTTGTGATTTCACTTGTGAAAATTTGAACCAAGCTACTTAAGGCTTGGTTTGTGCTTGATTTGTGTTTAGCCATACTCAAGTAGAGTGTCTAAGTGCAGGTTACCCCTCTAGGATACCTGCACATTTGTGTCTTGCCTTCTGTCATTTGCACTAGCAGTGGTAACAAGTTACCACTGCTGTCACTCTTGGATTCATTTCAGCTAGTAATTTTAAGATTTAGGTTTTAAAATTCAGTTTGCTTTTAGTTTAGATATAGCTTTAGATAGATTAAGCTTTAGTTTCCATTTTATAGCTCATTTCCTTAGATGCATTTAGTTTTAAAAGTCATTAAAAAGCCAAAAATTCCAAAAACAGTAGTAATAATATTAAGCCTTCTAATTTTAGAGTTTTAAGTTGTAGTATCTGATTTTCTTGTTTGAATTTATAGATTATAGTTAGGATAATTAGTTTTCTTAAGCTTAGCTTAAGTTTTGGCTTATTGAGCAATTGAGTTTTTATTAATTTTGAGCTTTTTGAGTTTGTTCTTGAATTAGCTGTTTTGATCCTGAAATTCAGTTGGTGTTAAGTGTTTTCAGTTAAGCTAGCTTGTTTGAACTAACTTATGCACATCATAAGCTGCCTAGAACAACTTTTGGTTTTTAATTTGAGCTTAAAATAAGAAGTGTGCAAGGGTTTAAGTGAAATTAAGCATTTTTTTAGCCCAAAAGCTTACTTTCTGTAAGCAGCCATTCATAAGCTCTTTTTAAGCTCATCTTTGAGTTATAGCTTAAACTCCTTTTATTAAAAGTTCGTAGAAATGTTGGCTTTATAAGTTTCAGTTGTTGTTTTTCAAAAAAATTCAAAAAAAAAAAAATACAAAAAGGGGTGTCTGCCAATCTCGAACCCACGACCTCTTGCACACAACACACACGCCTTAACACTTTACTTCAATAGCTCATCCATTATCTTTTCCTTTCATTAAATACTTGTACACGTTTTACCTTTCCTCTTTCAATAATAAGCCGTAACATATAAGCTTCATTATCCAGCTTATTAGATAAGCTGGGTAAGTTTTCTTATTTTTCCTTTGAACTTTGTTGCATTTAGGATTTTCCCTAAAATTTTCACATTTTTCCATTTAGTAAATTATTTTTAATCATTTTTCTAAGGATTTAACTTTCGGAAATTCATAAAAAATATAAAAAGTTTCAGAAAATTACTAAAAATCATTTTTAATCATTTTTAGTTTAATAAAAATATCTTTAGGTTTACATTAAGAAAAATCATTCTTACCTCTTTTAGATTTTAATTTTCATTTTTAAGCTTTTAATTTTCATTTTAAAAATAGGATTTTAATTTTAAAAATAGTTAAAAATAGTTTTCTGAGTTTTTAAATTACTTTAGACTTTTCTAAGTTTAAAAATAATTTTTCTAGATTTTTAGGACTTAATTTGCTATTTTTTAGGATTTAATTAGATTAAAACATCTAGTTTTTAGAACAAGTTTGTACCTCTGTGTCAGTTCATCTGAGGAGTTTGAAGTGTAGGCCATAAGAGCAAACTCAGTTGGTTCATCTTGAGCTATATAACTCCAGTCATATCCCAATCTATCTTAGACAATCAAAGCATTGCCCTGAACAACCAATGCATCAGAGGTCTCTACTGGTACAGTCCTTCTGGTGTTGTCCCTGCTCCTATACCTTTCATCTCTATTCCTATTCCCTTGATTTCTTGGTGCTCTACACTCCCTTGTAAAATGGCCCCTTCTATGACAGTTAAAGCATTCAACCTTAGTTTTATCAAAACCTACAGGTTCTTTGCCATTGAAGATTAACTTTCTTCCAGTCTTCTTATAAAATCGCTTAACCCTCATAGAAAGCATAGCCACCTGCTATTTAAGGTCCATTTCTTCCAAATCATCATGATCAATCTGCTCTAGGTCTTCATCATCCAGTTATGGACTATTTGACTGATTAGCAAAGAATGAGAACATTAGATCATCAGTATATGATGATGAAGAGGCTTATCCCTGAGAATTATGTCCTGATGCAGTAGAAACACCATTAGCAGTATTAACTTCATTACTGCTGCTAGTGTCTTCTGCAAAGAGAAATGCTACATTCTGAGAGTTTGAAGATGATCCAGAGGAACCTTTGATATCAGCTTCAAACACTTTTAGGTTATTTTATAGATCATCAATATCCAAATCATCTATACCATCTTTGTTCCTCATAATCAAGGCTACATTGTTCCATGATAAAGGTAGAGCTCTTAAAAATTTCTGATTTGCATCTTTATTAGAAACAGCTGTACCATGAACTTCTAGTAGGCTGATAAGTTTTTGAAACCTATCATATGCTTTATCTAAGCCTTCTGTGTTAGATACAGAAAAGTTTTAAAATTGTTGCTTCAAAACATTCTTCTGCATCTTCTTAGATTCAACATTGCCACCAAATCTACTTTTGATAGCAGTCCACGGAGACTTTGCATCTTTATTCCATGGAACCTCAGTTGATACTCATCAGGAATAGACAAAAGCATTAATGATTTTAGCTTGTCTTTCTCTTTTGTCTTTGTAATAGTGCTTGAGCTGGTCTTTGAGGTTCTTCAGTTTCAACACCATTTTCATTAGTTGTTACATGTAATAGGGACCATCACCATTCAAGATCATTGCAACAAACTCATAATTGTGTTAGGGAGATTACTGCTTCATCCTCATGCTCTAAAGGGTATATTCACCCTTCTTGAGGATAGGAAGTTTTACAGTAGACACCATTTGAGGAGATTCTACTGGTGTTATTTGTGTTGCAGGTTCTTCATCAAACATTATGTATTATAGGAAGAGATCTAGATTTGATAAAGTTCTTCTTATTTAGAGTTTCTCCACAAGCTCTGATACCACTTGTGAAGTCCCAATGAAATGGATCTTCTTTAGCCTGTTAAAGATTACTTAACTTGGATAAATCTAAACTAACTATATGAGAAACTATGATTGTGAATACTACAAGTTATGCGGAATCTAACTTGCTATTAAATATAGGTAGGAACATGAATACTAAACTTGAATATATTGATTGTAAATATTCTGCCTAGGTTACAGAATAACTAACTATAAATTGATATGTGTTCGCTGTAAAAATTGATATCTCTAACTATGCCATAGGGTTCCTTTTATACACTAAGGAAACCCTAATGGGCTTACAAACCGTGTTAAGTGATCATGCATATCAATTCCTAATATATCTCATGCATATCACATAAGCAGTACTAACTTCTTTATCTACAGTATAATAAACTAAACTAGCAGTATTAACTATAACTTAACAGTACTAACTATTACAACTAGCAGCACTAATGACTTAGTTTATATTCTTCAATCTGCATCTGCCTGGCACAAATCTTCAAATAGCAGTACTAAGTCCATCAGCAGTATATCCTTGTAGAAGCTCTTAATCCTAACAATACTTGCTTAAAATAATTGATTTTACATTTAATGAGTTAGATTTTATTTCTCATCAAAAGGGGGGAGTTGTTTGATAGTAATAATTTCCTAAGAATGTGTATTATATTTTCCGTCCTCTACTTGTTTGTAATTAAAAAATGTAAATTGTCATTGTAAAATTAAACATAAAAAAGTAATTAGTAGTAAATTTTATTCGAAGAAGTTTAATCACTTAAAGGTATGAATAAATAAATGCTTAATACATTTTATGATCAAAGAAATTTTTATTCAATCTCACATTTTTTATAAAAATGTTACAAACATTTTTATAACTTTTACAAAACATATTTACATTAAAAGAAATGTTTTATTCAAAATAAATATTTTGAATTCAAATTTTCTACCTAAAAACGGCTAGAAAGATTTCTGAAAAAAACACATTCTCCTCCGGAAAAAAACAAATAGGAAGCGTCTTGGGCCTAGGCGGCCCCCTTATAATATTAACGGGCGCCCCCCTTACTGATAAGGGGGCCGACACATGAGCTAAGGGGGCCGGCCAGACAAAAATCTCCTAGATTTGCCTACAAATACAGGATTGTTCCCTACTGATTTTCTCACCTCTTGCACACACATTTTTTCTGTTCTAAATCAGTTTATACATTTCTTTCTTTCCTTTGATCAATAAATCATAAGCCTTTCTTTAGATGAGGTTAATTAAACAGCTGAAAAAGTAGCTTATTAGCTTATGCATTATCAAAAGTTCAAACAAAGTGCTAGAGATGAGGTAAAACTGTAAATACGCAAATGACCAATCAAAAAGGTTTCAAAATAAGCTATTAAGATTTAGCTGCTAGGTTTTGTCCAAACACTCAAGAAAGTTTATATAATAAGCTTACCCAAACACCCCCTAAATCGAGATTCTGATTGTCAAAACTTAGGGGACAACCTTCAAGTCATACTAGTAACATCAGAGGTCAATTGTAGGACTGATGTCGCCACACCGACCTTCCCAAAAATAAGGGGAGGGATTTACCCGGTTAGTGTGGGCTCAAACGTTGTGGATTAGTCGACCAAAAGATCGGAAAAACATTGTATGAAATGACAGTTAGTTTAGGTTTATTCACCAATTTGCTACATTATGCCCTAAACTTAATTATACAACTAAACTAAATGTAAAATACTAAAATTAAAAGAATCGATAACAAAATTTTAAATAAAGTTTGAAGTAATTATACCAGAAATCAGGTGAGAGTTCAACTGCAAACAAGGTTGAAAACCAAGAGAAAATTTTGGGCGTTTTTCTTTTGGCCGTTACGGTTTCAAAATTTGTGCTCCAGAAATGTGTCCCGTGTGCAAAGGGTATAAAAACAACACGACACACAAAAACACTCCTTCACTCATGACATTTCTCTCTCATCTTCATTTGGGCCCTACCCACTCACAATTTTATTTTCTTTTTCATTTTTCACACAAATTAAAATTCATTTCATTAAAATAAAATTACAAATACGGAAATAGAAAATACTTTATATAATATCCTCTTGAAAATGTCAAAGTTTAAATTTAAAATATCAAAGTAAAAGTAAAACAAAAAAAGTCAATTTTCAATCGTCACATTTACGATTTAGCGGAATAAAAAATAAATAGCAAGTGTAATAAAGTCTCAAAACAAAGTATATCACTGCTATCATACTATCAATCTATCTAATTAAAACTTATAGGTTAATAGTTCAAACTAGAAAAGGTAAAGAAAAAACAACAATTACATGTAAGAAACTTTTTTGCTTTAGGTAACTAGAACATAAGAGGAAGAACCCTAATTTGTTTCATGTAATTTCAATCTGGAGAAAGTAGATAATTAGGTTTATTGATTAGAAAATCTGGAAATGAAACGTCAATATTGTTAATGAGGCAGCGGGACTCGTATTGTTCTTTTTTGGGTCTAAAAAAGTAACGGGCTAGTAAGTATGTAAGTCACTAAGTAAATTGGTAATTTGGTAAACTCGTATCAACACGCAATCTTACGATCTTACGTGCGAGTGTACGATCCTACTTACGATCATACCTCTGATGCAATCCTACACCGATCCTATACGATTTTATAGGTGGGCACGTAAGATCGTACGATCTTACGTGTAAACTCACGAGTTTGACAGCCTTGGTTAATACAAAGAAAAGTTACTATACTTTCCCAAAAAGTTCGCCTAAGTTACTCAACTTTCATTTTGTTCACTTAGGTTACTGAACTTTTGATAAACATACACCCCCATAATTTCCTATGTTAATCCGAGCAACCTGGACGTATATTTTTAGGTAAGTTAAGTAAGTAAATGTCAGTTTTTACAAGTTCAATGATGTTTACGTATATTTTTGCAAAGTTGAGTAACCCCAAATGTCATGTTTCATAAGTTTAGTAACCTAAGTGAACAAAATGAAAGTTTAGTAACTTAAGCGAACTTTTTGAAAAATTATAGTAACTTCTTTGTATAATAACCCTAGAAAGAAAGAGTTTTATTAGTTAAGGTTTTTAAAGTTATGCGTTTTTTAAGCGGGTCATGTCCTTGTTAAATGTAAAAATTACGGATCTTGTTCAATTTATTAATGATGTTTAAACGGTCGTTAAAATAGGACTAACGTGATATAGATGCATAAACGTGAGAGCCTGAGATTGTAATTTTTATTTTCACTGTCAAAATATATTTTAAAAATAAAATAAGCTTTTTGTTTTTTATTATAAGTCTATACAAAAGCCAGGAACACCGACTCGCATTCGCTGGGCCAACCCGGTGTCCGACCCGACCCGACCCACATTCTACCCGGTTTTTTGTGTTGCACCCACCCTTTTTATGTGTAGACCCGGCATTTTGGTGTTGTATCTGACCCATCCTCATCCGATTTTTTTGTACCTGATCCATTTTACTATACAAAACCCATAGTGCTAATCATTCTTATCACTTCTAGTTAAGAAGCATGTGTCCCTCTGATTCATCAAACCTTGAATCACAACCATCACCACCACTTCCAGAATCACCTTTTATCTTTTTCACCACCCACACACACAACACCTCCCCTATTTTTTTCTCCTACAGCTTCCACCAAAATCAATAACCCTAGATCTCAAAACCATGTGAGAAAATCAATAGTCGGTGCTGTAAGAGGCAGTACGAGTTTCCTTAATCAAGAAGGTGTAAGTTTTCACTTTGTTAAACTTTTGCTAATTAATCTTTGGGTTGTGATAACGCATTAATTATACATGTTTTAGGCGGCGTCATTGTATATATTTTCATCATTTCTCATAAACTTTTGATACTTAATAGCATGAAATGTGTGGAGGTTCACTTGAAGTTAGTCCAAGCTAAAAACTAAATCAAAATGCAAGTGTTTATGCCTGGAAGTCAAGTTAAAAGATAATAACGAATAAAGTCCAAGATCAAGCAGAAGTGTGCCACACTTTCCCTTGTGTGCGCCGCACTTGGCCACGAAATAAATGAAGTCAGTAAATACAAGAAGTGTGTCGGTATTCCTAGATGTGTGCCGCACTTGTCCAAAGCATTAATGATTTCTAAACCGACATAGGCGAAGTACGCTGCACTTTTTATGAAGTGCGCTGCACTTCTGGCCTCACCTAGCCTATAAATAGAGAGACATTTTCAGCCATTTGATATATAACTCACACACACTGATAACGCCTTAATTATACATATTTTAGGTGGCGTTATTTGTATATATTGTAACACCCCCAAATAGGGTCGCAGCGGAATAGTGTTCGGGAGTGTTACTTCATAATACAACATCACAAGATATGAGAGGACGACCTCTAAATGAGTCATTTGAAAAGTACTCTCGTTAATTGGATTGAAATAAATAAGTTACAACATGTGTCCTAATAGTTTGCATCAAAATAAAAGACCTAAAATAGTACAACGAGGAATGATAGTTTGAATATGAACCCATGAATATACTCTTTGTAAAAATTTGGACTCCAATGCACATCAGTTATGTTAAGCATCCTAATCACCTAAGAAATACATGCTTAAAAGTGTCAACATAAAGTTGGAGAGTTCATAGGTTTATGTATGTATAAATGTAAGACCACAAGAGTTCAATGTGTGAAATAACGTATCACAAACAAAATCACAAAATATAATTACGATTGCCCTAAGATCATGACACTGAAACTCAACAATGTATGTAAATTAATGCACAATATTTTACCCAATGTAGATGCTCAACCCGCAACATCCTATGTTTCCAACATGATATACACCCGTTTGACAAGTAAGTATGACTTACCCGGACTGGGATTGTCAATCCCAAATAGATCTATTTATAACACACGCGCTTACTCCATGTAATTAACAGTTCATGATAGTGGGCATAATAGGTTATCGCTACTTATTCAACTCGTAAACTGTTTAACAGAGTACTTGCGTCCAAATGTAAAACAAAGCATGTATCTCACCCCGAGATTTATAAATGTTGTTAAACAAGTAAAGTGGGGCTATAAACTCACCTCAGTGAATGAATTAATTGTATAAATCTGTAGGATCCCGTATCACACTTCACTTCATATAACGAACCACGAATCGAACTAGAAAAGAGATAAAGAGAGTAAGTTGTTTTGTAGAGAGAGAAAGAAGAGAGAGAGAGAGATGAGAGAAAATAGGAAAAGGAAATTATTTTAAAATGAAAAAACTAACTCTTTTCTAAATAGAAAAGAGTTTATATACCCCGTCGCGTTAAATGACGCGTGAGATATTTAACTAGGACCCGGGCTCGGGTTTTGCTTGGGATTAAACCCGAAACATATACAATATTAGATTAACTATCGAGCCCGATTCCCGATATTATACTATTACAACATTAACTAATTGATTGGCCGAGACTCGTACACGTAATGAATGAACTTCCAGTTAGGCTCAATATTTTTGAGGCTAACAAGATGTGTTTTCTTGACTTGATGATGTTTGATTAGTGAATGTAGTTTTTGATGGTGCATTTGGAGGAGTTGGAGATGAAGAAGTTGGTGTAGGTGAAGGTGTTGTGGTGACATCTTCATCACTAGAGATGTTGACAAACAATTGTCTAGGAGGAATGATAGTTAATTTGATTTTCATAGAGGGGTTTGAAGAAGAAGCATTTGTGGAATTCATGGTAGAATTTGGTTGAGGAAGATGAAGATGATAAAGAGGATAGAAGAAGTTCATGATTTAAGGTGGAAGAGAGGGATTGAAAAAGAAAGGCATGGGGTTTGAAAATTTAGATTCCAAAATATGTTTATCAAAAAGTAGAAATCAGCTAGGCCTAGATGGGATAGTGGTCAACTGCACAGAAAATCAGGAGGTCGCGGTGAAGAAATTCGTGACCAACTGATGGCGGTCCCTTAAATACCCCGCGGTCCCAAATATATTTGGGGGCCGCCCACTATTTAAGGGGGCCGTTTTCTAGAGTGAGTAAATTTTTCTGTAAAATCTATACGAAAACATTTTCATGTTTTTGCAATCAATTATATTTCATCATGAATCATCTAAGCCATAACAATCAAACTAAGCATTCTAAGTTCAATTCAAAAGAGCATACAAATTGACAAGTTCATACTCATGCATAATATATTAAACATAACCAAAATGTATCAATGTGCATGCAAACATTGGTTTGGAATGATAAATTGAAAGATCATCCATGGCAAGCTAAGTTGCCCATGCTAAGTACTAATTTACTAATAAGTAGCATAAGTCAAGACAGATAATCATAATAGATTAGTAAATAATATAGATAATAATGTCATAAAGCAATTTTCCCTGATTGCTCACTTCTTCATGTTCCTCCACAACCTCCTAAGACCTTTTCCGATTGACCTTACTCCGCCACGTTGCTCATCTCGTAATTGTACTTGACGGTTGATGATTTCAGTTTGGCGAGTGTAAAATGGTTTAAGGTGAGGGTCAATGTCAGGTGGGTTTTGAAAGACTTGAGGAACTTGATCTGTCAAGGAATTAACATAACGAATGGGGGAAGGAGTGCTTGCACGCGAGGTACCTTTGTCATTCCCATAGTCATCATTATCGTTGAGATGAGATGAGGATGGTTGATCGAAGGCGAAAGAAGAAGAAGTGGAATGACGACCTCTCGCGTCGCCATGATCCTCTTTCTGGGTTTTCACTCTAGTTGAGCGGCAAGAGGAGTCATGACACGATCGTACAAGACATAGGACTCATTTTCCAATTCAGGATTTTCCCTAATGATGAATTTAAACAAACGAGTTAATAACATACCATAGGGTAGAATTAACCTCTTTTGTTTAGTAACCCACTCCATTCGTTTTGTCATGAAATAGGCAAGGTTGAATCTTTCGGAGTGTACGATACAATAAAGCATATAACAAAGACATACAGGAACATGATCTCGATTACCCCCCAGACAAAAGACATTTTCCCAGATAATTTCTTCTAAAGGCTTCAGGGTTGGCTCAATTTTACGAGTTAGAACTTGATATTCAAGAACATCAATTTCTTCTTCATGACGAATGCGACGGACTTGACCATCTCGATTAATTCGAATAGACGAAATGATGTCCTCAATGGAAGGAAGGTTGGTTTGATATGGACCATCCGAAGGGATGCCATATTCCAAATCATCAAGTCTCCATCTATCGGTAAAGACACACGCACCTTCACAAGGTATATCAAGAATTTGAGCAAATTCTTCAAGAGAGTAAGAGAAGAATTGATTTTGAATAACAAATTCGACAAACATTTGACCTTCGTCAGAATAACTAACTCGATATTAACTATAAAACCCGAGAATGAAGCGAGGACAAATTTGTTCATTTATTTCAAGGAGACACTCAAACTCGACAAAATGGAACAAAGACCGAACATAGTTTAGATCCACAAAGTTGTCGAAAGCCACCCAACCCTCATGAATGTAATGGCTTTCAAGGTCTCTTAGAATTTCTTTTATATGAGTACGGTATTCATGTGATATCATTGGTATGTATTTTCTTGTATTTTTATAATCTTCGGATGACTTACGAGGCATGATTTCCTAAAACAAAAGCGAAATCACATTTTATTACCGTTTCACTTATAGTTGGTTATGCACATTGCTTCTAGTGTGTGTCTAGATGTAACAAATATGGAGTAACAATTAACTCGACCTAAATATAAAATTTTAAGAGTTAATCCAAACGCTCCTTAATTTGATTTTGCTCATCCAAACAAGTCAAAAAATACATATGAATTATGTATCTTGAAATTTGTTCATAGATCACTTATCATGTGCCTGTAAATGTTTTGGTATTGAATTAACAATTGCACAACAATAATTTTTATTATTTCAAACCATTGAGTGATTTGAAAATAAAATTAGGGTTTTGTTTGAAATCAATTTTTTCAACAAATTCCACAAATGTAGCAAATCCTAAATCTACGAACAATATTAGTTATACATTGTAATCCTATGTTGGTCTTAATTGTAAAAGTTAAATAAAACACAAAAATCCCCAATTTTTTCAAATTTTTATTTGTGTTCATCTGAACCCTTAAAGAAAAAAACTCGAAAAAAAATTTGAAAGAAAATAGATGAAAAAACCCTTACAATTATTCGATCTTGTGATATTAGAGATTGATTATTATGTTGATTGATCCTTCAATTGGATGTTTTTTAATGGTTAAATTTGAGTTTTGGTGGGTTTTGGGTCATGTTCGTCAATGGCAGCAGATAAAGAAGTGTTTGTTTTTGTGTTTCGAAAATTTTTGTTTAAGTGTTCCATATTATGGTCTGCTGATGGCGGTCCCATATCTCTTGGCGGTCCCAAATATATTGGGGGGCCACCCTCAGTAAAGGGTATCGGACATGAGTTTTTGACAAAAATTTAACAAAGAAGAGTGACATTTTAATTTGCATTTCGTGAATTAAAAATGCTTAAAATACTTTGGATGAAATATTCAAGTTGTCACGACATTGAATGGAACACAAGGACTAGAATCAAAACTAGAAGAAGGAGAAGCGAACACATAAGGTTTATGGAATGTGTTCCATCATTCCTAAACCAAGACGTAGATAGTTAAACGATTCGCGTTTAAGGCCTTCCAACAGAAATCTATACTCTTGTGAGTCAACATCGTGTAGCCAAGGATCTTTGGGAGAAGATTAAACTGCTCATGCAAGGAACATCATTAACAAAGCAAGAACGAGAGTGTAAGTTGTACGATGAATTTGATAAGTTCACCTACAAGAAAGGAGAGTCGTTACACAAGTACTACTTGAGATTCACACTACTACTCAATGATATAAACATCTACAAGATGCCACTGGAGCAATTTCAAGTTAATACCAAGTTTCTGAACACACTTCCTGATGAATGGATCAAATTTATTACTGATGTTAAGTTGGTGAAAGACTTGCATACTACCAATGTTGATCAGCTTCATGCTTACTTGGAACAACATGAACGACATGCAAATGAAGTTCGTTTGATGCATGAACGTAACTCTGATCCTCTTGCTTTAGTTATATCTCACCAAATAACACAGTCACCTTATCAAACTCATCAACACACTTACCAAAACACTCAACTTCAACCACCAGCTTCAACATATCCATCTCCACACTATGGTTCACCTTATCAGTCTCAACAATACTCAACTCATCAATCATCAACACCTATTTCAATAACTTATCCATCTAATGATTTTCAATCATCAATTCACAACAATGTTTATTCTCCATCATCATCCATCCCTTAATTGGAATATCCTCCCCAAATTAGCCAACAATACTGAATTTTTCCAAACAAACTCTGGTCCTAAATTGATCAGTGTTCCAGAAAGGTGATGATCCTATTGATGCATCAATTACATGATGTTGGTTTTTACTGTAGTTGTCACCTCCCGTTATCCCATTACCAATAATCAGCTGAGAAACTCGTCTAACCCTAGGTAACAAGCTACCATCAATAATAGAAGAGTGACACTACAACCAATTCAGGGGAGACAAACTTCTTTTGTTGCGGGCACTTCAAGGACTTACACTCCAGGATCAAGTGGAAACAATTCTGGAAAATAGAGGACGGTTATTTGCTACACCTGTAAAGGAGAAGGTCACATGTCCAGACAGTGCACCAAACCAAAGAGAAAAAGGGATGATTCGTGGTTTAAAGAGAAAGTGTTGTTGGTACAAGCTCAAGCCAAGAGGTCAAAATTCCTAAATGATGAGGAACTAGCTTTTTTGGTTGATCCAGAATATTCCCCTGACGGTCAAAGCACACAGACTGTCATTACTCCATATGCTGCTTATCAAGCTGATTATTTAGATGCACATGACTCTGATTGTGACAACTCAACTTTGCCAAAGTTGCTCTCATGGCGAATTTATCTCATTATGGTTCAAGATCTCTTGCTGAGGTACACAATCATGATAATATGAATAATGATGTGGTAAATCAAGCTGTGCCAGATAGCCGTCTTCTCACATCAAAGTGTTGTGAATCATCCAAACTGAAATAACCAATGATTAACATATCATTCCTTATTCCCATATGTGAATTGGAATCACAACAACAACCGTTAAGAAAGTCTAAACTCTTCTACTCACAAGATGATTTGATATTACTGTGATTGAACCTTAAAACCTAAGTAGCCTATTATACCAAGTCTAATCTGAAAATAAGAGTTCAATATACCTTAACTGTTGAGCTAAAGGTATAAGAACAATTAAAGTTTTGAATGAAGGACATAATGTTGACTTAAGGAGGAAGGTAACAATTCAGACACATGTACACAGTCTGTAGAGATTGATCTTCTTAAACAAACTCTTTCAGAACATTTAAAAGAAAAGGAATCTTTATTACAAACGGTTACTCTTCTAAAAAATGATTTTAAGAAAGAAGAATCTAGGAACATTGATAGAGAAATAGCTCTAGAAAAGCAGATCAAACAACTAGATAATATTGTTTTTAAAATGAGATCAATCTGCACAAACTGTTTCACGATCTGTTGACGAAACCTTATGTTTCTATGATAATACCACTAAACAAGCTTCGTAGGTTTTCAAAATCCCTGTATCTACAGAAAGACTCTGCATCAAAACCAAAGCTATATGTTGGTGATATTATTGTTCAAACTAATCCTATTATGATTCCTGACTCAGAAGAGACCTTAGCACTTGCTGAAGAGAGTCATTCCAAAATGCTTTTAAAACATAAGGATAATATGATGTTAGAAAAGAAAAAGCAAGTTGATACCACACCAATAGATTATGCTGCTCTTAACCAACTTTATAAAGATTTTCCAACATGATTTGTTCCACAAACTGAATTATCTGCTGAACAAGCCTTTTGGTCTCAGAATTCCCTGGGAATTCTTTAAACCCACACATTCTATTTAGACCCACTAATGTTGAGTTTCCTAAAGAACTTCGAAAGTCGACTTGGTTTAACACGAGTTTAAAGAAACTTAAACACCATCTTGCTAACTTTGATGTGGTAGTCAAAGAAAGGACCACACCCACAGCTATCACTGAGGGTTCGTGGGGTTTCGAACATACAAAAGCTTGTTTTAGGGATGAAATAATTCCATTTGTAAAAGCTCTGAAGGACTTATTTAGTACATTCAACCAACATTTGGTTGATGAACTTTTTGAAGTCTAAAATATCTTCTATCAAATGGAACAGGCTGTGAAACAACATCGTATTGAGTCAAAAACATTTGAAGTTAAGATGAATCAAGTTTTGAACGAAAATGAACGACTCTTGGAACAAGTGATGAGCAAAGATATTGTGAACTTACTTGTTAATCCTTCCGTAGAGAATGATTCTGTGAATGTGCATGAATGTCAAAAGTGTCTCAAACTTGAGACTGAGCTTCAAACGGATTTTGTTAAAAGGGAAACTTATGATAAACTGTTCAAAAGTTTTACCATTCTGAAAACCATTGCATACTCTTAAGAAGTTGACACATCAAACTAAACGGAAATTTTTCAAAGGGAAAAATTCGTTTCAAATCAAAGTGTTCAATTTTGATCAATTTGTTTGCATAAATGAATTGAAAGCTCAGTCCCAAGAGAAAGACATGGTAATTAAGAAGTTGAAAGAGAGAATTAAATCTCTAAGTGGAAAATGATAAAGATAAGATCAAACGGAACTTAGAGGAGCTTGAAACCATAATTATTGAATTGATCATAGTGAACAAAGCTTATGCGAGAATGAAGCATTTGAAACAGACCTATAAGCAACTTTATGACTCGATTAAACCATCACGTATTCGATCAAAAGAACAATGTGATGATTTAATTTAATCTAAGAAGTCAATATAAAGTCTGCAGAAAATTCTATTTAAAAATAATATCTTCAAAAAGGCTTTGGCAATAACACACTGGAAGATGAATTAAGGAAAACTTAAAGTAAAAGCCTAAGTTGACAATAATGTTTCAAACCACCCTAGTAATCCAGAGTTGCATCAAGTTAATGTGGAACCAATAACCCACAAATTATTAAATAAAAGGACAGCTCACTCTGCCTATATTAAGCATTCTTAGGAAGAAGCCGCAGTTCTTAAGGATCTAGTCGATCATATTAAAGCTAATTATTCTTAGATCCACTCTTAAATCTGCCTTGTGAGATACTAAACTAATTCAGGGATGCTTCAAATCAATAAAACCAGTCCTAGTAGCAATAGTTTCTGGAGAACAATTGTTGGTTGTGACCCCAAAAAAACCAAAAAAAAAAAATTAAAAAAAAAAAATTTACAAAAAAAAAATTTTAAAAAAAAAATAAAAATATTTTTTGAAACAAAGTCAAAAGATTAGATTTTAACTGTGCCTGTCCACATCTCAAGAAACACAACAATAGCCCATACCTTAAACCTAGCTTCTAACAAACATATGTTGTCTTCTACAGGAGTAAAACCATCTACTAGTGCTAGCGAATCACAGCCTTCAGGCAAATATAAATAAAGATAAAATTTCAGCAAACACCAATAGTACTATTTGAAGAATAAAGCAAAGCCACTCTAGGAAAGTTAAATCTAGTTTTGAAAATAAAGACTGTGTGTTGCACCTAAAAAACTTCTCATGTGCATCATTCCAAGCTTATAATGTCGACATTAATGAACGTAAATGTGTTTAAGTGTAATGGTTGCCAGGCTTTCTGATAATCATGATTTGTGTGGTTTCTTGATTGATCCAACAAGTGAATGCTCGTGCTAAATTCTAGATTTGTTTAGAAAAAGTCAAGAGAAAAGTTTCGACACCACAGGAAAGGTGTTTACTAAGAGGGATAATCTGGAGACCTATGGTCGACCTTCACTAATAGTAGGAAATGTGTGCCCTTTAACTAGGAGTACCACAACTATTGAATTCCCCTTAGCAATCATCTACTCTAGATAATAAAACACCTAAACCGTCGTCACATTGGTTTTACTCAAGGATACCTAAAGTCCTACACTAAGTTGTTCCTGTTAACAATTATAAGTTATTAAATCTGTAACTGCTAACAGGTTGGAAACCCATTTCAATCCCCGGTGATCTATATTTTCCAATGTTCCATCTTCCCCTCTTGATGAATGCAGGTCGTCAAAATGTCGTGTCTGGTATTTGGACTCCGCTGCTCTAAGCAGATGACCGGAGACGCTCTCAGGTCCTCCAACTATGTCAGCATATTCTTGTACAGTCAAATTGGTAATATCATGTAGCACAGATATGGGTTATGGAGACTATCAGATTGGGAATGGTACAAGTTCAAGGGGTATTATGTTTGGAAAGACTTGGGCAGATCTATTCTCGGTGGGACAATTTTTGTGAGTCAAACCTCGTAGTTCGGTTTCGGTCAACACACCTGCGACATTCGCATTCTAGATGTGGGATGGGAGTTCGATATGGGGGGACAAGATTTTAGACACTCTCTCTACGAAGAAGAAATGGCATCCTCTCCTATCGGTCTCTGGTCAAGCTGCTAAAACCAAGTCTTGTTATAGCACATCGTCCTCTCAATTGAACTTCGATGCGATGAATCACTTGCCAAACATGGTCTTGTTGAGATCTCCCGATCTCCCAATTTTAAAAGACCAGATGTGTTTCCTGCACTGCTATTAGTCAAGTACACAAGAAACGCCACATAACCCCAAATCGGAGGACACCAATCAAGAAAAACTTCTATCTATTACACAGGGAACATGTGGACCAATCGTGTCCGCGACTGTCAATGGAAAAAGTACATCCTGTTATTTTGACGATTACTCTCCGATTTACATGGGTAAAAATGCTTGGCGATAAGATCCAGCTTTAGTTTTAATTTTTTGAAGATGATCCAAGTACGACTTAAGGAAACCATCCGACGCATCAGAACAGATAATGGAACTTAGTTTGTAATCTACAGTGCGTGAATATTATGAGAAAGTGCATCTCTCCATGAAAATCTGTTGCCCGCTCCTTTACAGCAAAACGGTGTTTTTAAAGACAAAATTGTTACGCTAAATGAAGCATCCCGCACTATGTTAATTTACTCCAAAAGCTCCTTTATTTATGCCCGAACGTTGGCTTAGCCCTGTTATACTAAATTATCCATTATCGCCGTCGATATGGTAAAACACTATACGAGCTTCTGCACAACAAACCTCCTGACCTATCGTATCTTTATGTGTTTGGTGCACTTTGCTACCCAACGAATGATAATGAGAACTTGGGCAAGTTACAACCGATGGCTGATATAGGTATTTTCATTGGTTATGCACCCACGAAAAAAGCATTCGGATTTTACAACAGACCCGACCCAACGAATATTGAAACCATTCATCGTGACTTTGAGGACTGCTGCAATGGCGTCTGAACACACATTTTCAGGACCCACACTTCATGAAATACTCCCTGCAACAATCATTCAGGACTCGGCCAAAACCCTCCATCCTTCAACACCGTTTGTACACCTTCGCAAACTACTGGATAGTTGTGTTCAACGTTGTTCGTGAGTATCTCCATCCTATCAACTAGTGTTGATCATCAAGTATTCCTGAAGTTGTTGCTCCAATAATGAAGTTATTACTCCAGTTCTTGTTTGTGACTCCAGCCGTTTTCACCTTCATTACTACATTGTCAAAGATGCACCATCTCATAAGTAATTCCTCAAACAACACCCAAACCCCGAACCCTCCTAGCATTCCGAATGAAGTTGACGAAGATAATCAGGATATTGAAGTTGCACAATGGTAATATCCCGTACTTTGGTGTTTCCAATTCATAAATCCCCTATGATCAATCTTCATCATCCGATTCTATTCATACAATTGTGCACCTTAAGCACCAAATTGCTGAACACAATAGCACATGGACTAAGGAGTATCCACTTGAAAACTAAATCGAGAACTTCGCAAGACCAGTTTTCACTGACTGCAAAGTACATAAGCAACTCTTGTTGTTACTAGAGTACTTTCCTCACTGTTGTTAAACCCAAGACATATAAAGATGCTTTGACTCAAGCCTGTTGGATTAAATCAATGCAAGAAGAACTTAATAAGTTCGAACGACTTGAAGTACGGGAGCTCGCACCCCTACCAGATAAAGTTATGATGATTACTCTAAAGTGGATCTACAAAGTGAAACTAGACGAACAGGGAGGAATTTTGAAGAACAAAGCTCAATTAGTAGCCCATGGTTACCGTCAAAAGGAGGGAATCCATTTTGAAGAGTCTTTTGATCCGTTACGAATTAGAGGCACTAAGGATTTTCTCGTTTGCTCTCATATAACATAGTCGATACCAAATGATATGAGACTGTGTTTTCTGAATGGAATATGCGGAATAGGTTTTATTTAGCCAACCGGATGGTTCATGATAAAGATAACCCCAATCACGGTAATAACTAAAGAAAGCTCTTTATGGGGTTGAAACAAGCTCTACGCCGTGGTAATGATATGTTTTCTGTTGTTCTTGATACCCAAGACTTCTCCACAGTTCATGGATCGTACATTGCTTCATCTGCAGAGACGTAAGAATTACTTCTGGTAGAAAATTTATGTGATGATATTATCTTGTTGCATCTACACTGAACTTTTGTGATCTATTTACTAAAATCATGTGTTCAAAATTTAGATTCAATGAAGGCAAAATCTCATTTCTTAAGATTACAAATTTCTAAAGTCCCAGAGGCAATCTTTATTAACCATCACAAATAGCCCTTTAAATCTTAAAGAAATATGGTTATGACTCTTATGACATGGATACCCCAATTGCAGAGAAAATCCAAACTGGATAGGATAAAGAAGGGAAAGTCGTAGATCCTATCACACTATGTGGTATGAATTGGCACCCTCCTTTATCTTACCAACCATTAGACCGACCTATAATGTACTATAATGCATGTGTGTCCGTATCAGCTCGGCCTACCGAAAGCAACTTAAAATGCGGTAAAAAGGATCCTTCAGTATCTAAAAGGAACCGACATCGGTCCTATGTATCCAAGATTCTTTATGCTCTAATACATTTTCAGATACGGATCATGCTGGTTTGTCAAGATACACACGAGCACTTTCTGTAGGATGCAACTTTGGGTGATAGACCCTTGTTAGCCTGTCATCTAAAAGCAAAAACGCTGTATATACAGTACGGAAGCTGATACATATTGGCTTTGTCCTGACTTGTGCTCCAAATCCTTATGATGAATTCATAGCTTTACCACTATGGCTTTGGTATTCACTAATATGCTAATGTCCCTGTGATAACAAAAGGTTTATTGCCTATGAAACAACAACGGTTCAAACATTCTAGATGCCAAGCAGAATAACATTAGATTCACTTTATCAAAGAGCATATGAGATGGGTGAGCGAACTTTACTTTGTCAATACTGAGTATCACCTGGCAGACATCTCACTAACTCTTGGCCGAACTAGATGAAGTTTTCTGAATCAACACTGGAATGCGAAAGTTTTACCGAAGACTCTGAAACAATTATCAGATGGAAGTTGATGAATATAGTGGTACCTATTCACATATCACAGTATCATATGGATATTATTTTAAAAGCCATAAAACCAAAAAGATTTTTTCATTATTCAATTTTTTATAAAAACATAATACAAAAAATTTAAAATTTAAAAAAAACCCAAGAAAAAATTGAAAAAGATGAGAATCTAATAAAAAAGAGTAAAAATGGCATTCTTCTAAAAATCGATAACATTACGGTCTTCAGAAAATGTCATTCAATAAATGATACGAGTCTGTAAATGAAGTTCGAGCAAATTGCAATGTTTTTTCCAAACATGCGCCAAATGGCTTGCTATTATTTCAATAGCAACCCATCATCCATGATAAAGGCAAGTAATTCCGCCAAAAGGAAACTTAACCTCTCCAACATGAATATGATTCTCGGCAAGGTCTATTTATGACCATGCAATGGCTTGTGTTTACTTCGCAACACAACTTGTGGCTTCTATATTACCAAAGTGTACGAGTCATGGGCGCTTATGTGTTAAAACTAAGAGAAATCTTTATTTTTATGGTAAAAAGTTATCTTCATAATGACTCCATGGTTTCCACTAATCACTAAAAGAATTTTCAAAGACCTATTCGACCATCCAAACAATGACAACAACTCTTTACCATAGAAAACGAGTCTTTATTTGAGGGGGAGAAATCGTCATCAAATTATCTTTTAAAAATGGTCTTTCAAAATAAGTCACGGAATTAACGACTAAAGTTTTTAATAATGACGGATCATAATTTAAGGGGATTTAATGGATTTTAACTACACAAGCTTTAGATGTCATGTGTTTAAAACTTTATGGACTTATTTGCAATTTAAGACTTAGTTGATTCTCACGGAATATATTTAAGCTTATCAATTCTTCGAACACGATCTCGGAGTATAAGTACCATATAAGTTATTATTGCTGATTCAGATGAATCGAAACCATCAAGGGGAAGAGTAGATATATACTGTTAAGGGTCCTTGGCCTTCTTTTGAGTTAGCTTTCTTTTGTCGTTTGGAGGTTATCTTCTTTTGATTTTTAGGCATTTTGAATCTTTCGGTGCACTATTTCAATCACATGGTGGGCAGAGACCATCTCGTCCTTATCAGTTATCATCATTGATTCCCAGGGACCGTGTTTAGAAATAACTATTAAAACTGAAAGGATTCTTCCTGATTCAATAAATGCTCCCCAAACTCAATCCTTAAGCTATTCTTAAAAAAATAGACATATGAGAAAAAGGTACACACAGGTATGATAATTCCTTAATCAGTCAGTCGATTCTGCAGAAGGAAATGAGTACATTTGGGACTTAGTTACTTAGTGATAGCGATTTCGACTACTTTAAGGAATAATATGACTTTTTTGGACTTATTTGACTTTGGTGTTAACAATTTATATCATAACTATCCTGAAGATAAAATGTGCCTCATTCCGACTTAAATTGACTTTGTGTTGCGGTATCAAGTTCTTGAAAGGGTAATGTTACTTCGATATTTGTGCTTTATACATTAAGACGCTTGATGCGGCTTGCAAGAAATTTTGAATCTACTCAAAAAGGATTGCTGTTAGGGAAGCTAAGACAACATCAACACCGTCATCACCACCCACACAAGCACAAATTAATAAGTAATCTGAATCGGTTTCATACTTTAAAGTTGGAAGCAAAGACTTTTGTAACTTGGAAAAAAGTAACAATACCTAAGAGCTTGGACAAGAAGATTAGGTTGACAATTTCTTGAAAGAAAGAAGGTTAATGAAGAGCTTAGAAAGTTCGTTGGTGGGAGATTATACGAAGGAGACCTACGGCTGCAACAAAAGAACCATATGATTTTATCATATGATGTTCTCATCATTTACGTCAAACCTCGTACATAATAATCTTGTGAATATACATGTAGTTGCAACTTCTGGTGATGAATAAGGATGCTCGAAGTACAAAATTTTCAAGAATTTCTAGTAAATTCAAAATTTCAACATTATAGTAACTCAGCACTGTCTTTACATATCCCGCAAAATGGAGGGGGGGGGATCATTTAAAATGTTCCTATAAGTTACTCTGTAACATCTTATCCCGGACTTAATCAATTTGAATAATCCAAAATATCACGGGATTAAATTTTGGATAAGGTGGAGAAAATAATGATTAAACCGAACTAACTTGTATCGAAATTGATCATATAAAATGGACACAGTACCTTCTACACTTAACATGTACTACGATTACGGACGCAACATGTGAGGGGAGGCTTTAGTGAAATGAAAAAGCTCTCAAAGTGTAAATCTTTTTTAATATTTATAGATCAAACACTTTGATTTTTAATTTCAATGGTTTTGAAGATTGTGATGGAATACCCAAAGACCGGCCATGTTTTAAATTTATGGAGAAATAAGGTGTTAGTCATGGGTAATCAATCCCATGTTCCACCAAACTGAGGATCTACCAAGGATATCCACTAGTTAGTGTAGAAGTCCTTAGATATGATAAAAGGAGAAAAAGTGAGAAAAGGGAATAATGCCGACTGAGATAGAGCTAACATTGGAACAAACCCAACAAGGTGTTAGTTATGAAGTCTCGGTAAGCATTGAAGGGGTTGAAGAATAAAAAAGAAATGTAAGGATAAAGGGTGTAAAGAAAGAAGCCATCCATACACTTAGGCAAAAACCAAATCAATACATAAACTGTCGAAAACACTAAGGTGTTGTCTGACATTGAAGACTGTCATGGACTCAGTGATGCTATGCACAACCCTTCCTAGCCACTCAAGGTCTCTCAAAAGACTCTTGTTTCATTTCTAACAGAGATTACACGCATTTCTATCGACTTTCTCACTCTGAGTTAGTTGATATTGAAAAGGTGGCAGTCTGCTCCAGCCTTCGATCACTAAAATCAATATGTACTATTGAGTCTAGAGCCAAAAGAGATCATCCATAAATCTCATTAGGACACTTATTAAATTCTGCTTGCTAAGTCACACAATGTGAATTACAAGATATATATTAAGAGTCCTACGCATTATCCTTGTGATTTTGCCATAACATCAGAGTGAATTCATTCACAATGAAGATGGAAATCTTTCTTGACAACATCAAACCAAGCCATGTATGTATCATGTGCGATTCTTATGAATCAAACTTGTGACAACTAGAAAGAAATAATGGTGCAATTCTATAAAGAATCAAACTTGTCCGGATAGGAATTGACGATTAATTATGTATTTTTGAAATGATTAACACCTCATTGTCACAAACCTTTTTGCAAGTATCACGTATTGATTTTCAAACAATTTTTCTATTTCAATCGGTGAGATAGTAACTCACTAGTTCACTCTTATTGTGTTATCTGCTTTGAGACGTTCTGATAATGAGAACATGCTGAGTTTGATGAATCTAATTTAAATGTGTTAGAAGGATTCTATACTTCAGCTGGAAATCCTGTCAAAGAGATTCTTCTTAAATTGAATCTACCTGATCATAGGTCAATCCTCATGGATTCGAAGGTTGCTCCAACCACACCTGGACGAATGACAAAGCCATATTCGTCCCCCAAATTTATTGCCAACTGTTTAAATGCAGGATACGTAAAGATGGTGGTGAATGTACCTGATTCCAGCTGACTTACAAGTTTCATAGCCACATGCTCATACCCGACCGACAAACATAAAGACATCATGAAAGCTCAAGTACATGTTTCAAGACTTCCGCTACTCTGATACCGTACGTCTTTCTTAAAGTGACAAAGTATTAAAGTCAAAGAATTTCAAAGTTTCAGTCACTCTGATACCGAATGTCTTTCTCGAAGTGACGAAGTGTTAAAGTTAAAGATATTCAAGAAAGATGCAACAGTAAAGCTTTCCAAGTAAACAAATCAAGAATGGTATGAGCATGTCGGTCCAAAAGTCACAAGATCAGAAGATGACAAAGTCACAAGATGGCGAAATGAGATTATGCTTGGTTGATGATCTCACAGTGCTCAAGATCACATCTCCACTTACAACTAAAGATAAAGGAACAAGATCGAGCCTAAAGTCAAAGATTACTACAACATATTCACAAGAGAAAGTCAAGTTTACGAGCTGAAGACTAAGAGATATAGCATAGTATGCTAGGTTAAATTTTGTAAAATGGAGTAACCTCCCTTAAGGGGAGATTGTTGGAAATAAGAAAAGTATCGGTCACTTCCAAGTTGTAATAGTCTTAGCCCGTAGTTTGTTATATGATTAGTCTAGTAAGCTAGTCTGGCCCAAGGCCCATGGAAAGCCCGTTAAGGCCCATGGTCGGCCATGTATGAAGTATATATACCCTCTACATGCCTTAGAGAGGGTGGTTGGTTGTTTCATTTCTTATTTTCACACACATAATACTATTATCATCTTTCTCTCTCTAGAAACTTTCCAACCCACTTCTCTCTCTAGTTCTTGCATAATATCAAAGATTACTAGTATTCTTCAGAAGCCATTGCTGTCAACTCCTCAAAATCAATATGAATAGTTTCAATAATTGATGACATCAAATAATGTTACTTTTATAGCATCATTTATCCCATGTAAATAACCCATTTAGTTTAATTATTGCAAAGAATTATTACTTAATCGTTTATATTTAAGAATTATAGTAATTATAGAGTACTTGGTGAATATTAGCAAAAAGGCACGCATTCTGGAGCTTAAACGAAGACATTTAAAGATTACTGTTCTGACATCCAATACGCCGTATCCATCAAGGGAGATATGGCGTATCTGTGCCTGTACTTCACAAAAGACCACAAAGGAAACAAGATCAATACGTTGTATCTAGGAAAGACCAATATGCCGTATTCAAGCTATGGAAATAATATATTCTGGAAGATATCAAACGTAGTTCCTACTCCAAGAAACCCCGATAAGCTGTATTGACCTCAATCAATACGCCGTATCGACCATATTTCAGACCTTATAAATAGAAAACTTAAAAACAGTTATTTCATGTGTAAGTTTATATTTTCCAATACCTAAACCATACCAGTCATTATAAATCGAGGAGACAGAAGAGCAAAGGCTGTCCTGTGCACGTAATTAATATCCCTAGGCACCAATTTGATAATCTCCACTACTCTGTAATCAATTCAGTTTTTGTAATCATTTATTAACCTTCTTTACCTTGCTTTATTACTTACTGTATTGATTATGATGTTCATGAAGGCTAATACTTTTCGGGTATTAGCCATTATTATAAAAAGAATCTGAAAGATTGTTATTTTATCTCGATTGCTTAATTATCGTGATTGCTATGTTTATGTTTATCATCTATACTTAATTTACGATGCTTTTGTATGCGACCGTATCATTCAATTGATCTAGTGATACAGACAAGTAATCTAGATGCCGAGCGGCTCTCATATATTGATTATAATACATCTAGACCAATAGGAAACTGAATAATAAGCCTATCAATGCCCTATATTATGAGCTTAGTATAAGACCGCAGGTGACCCTTAGGATCAAATATACGTTCTTAATTCATTGGAATAAAGACTTGGTTAGATGACACTAGTAATAGAATGCCTTTAAGTAGTAAGTGGGTAAAGTCTCTATGAGCTAGGGTTTAACAAGATCACCATTGCTTTAATCCCTAAGATAGATTATAATTAGCAAATAAGGATGCTTTATGCATATACGTTTAATTATGACAGAATTCTTCGTATCTAGGTTTTAGGAAGAAGTACCGCCTAAGTCTTAAGAATGACATGCCGCCTCGAGATAAGTAATCATTGCACTAAATAAACAAACCAATATTCTAATTAGATTAATAATGGTTAATACAGTTTTCTTATATTTGGCTAGATCGCTCTTTTATCTTCTGTTAATTTGCTTGCATGAGTTTTAGTGTCTTAAGTTGATTTTAGTCACCACAAAACCCGTGCCAGTCTTTCAGGCTGAAAAACCCCTTATCCGTTAGATTTAGGATTTACATAGGTTTAGCATAGATTTAATATAGAATAGAATTAACTTAGTTTACATAACCAAAATATTAATAAATTGAAAGATTGTTTCTCGCTCTTAGTGATCGAACACCATGATTGTTTCCGTGAAGTCAAATTAATGATTTTATTAAGTTTTAAATTATAATTTATGCCGACAAACCCCAAAACAACACTTTAATGACAGTGTATCCCACGGTCAAGATGGATTGCGTAAGTAGCGGTGTCGAACACTAAGAGTAAAACATTAATTCCTATATTTTTATTAGATATTTTACTTAGTCTATTTACTAGTTTAAACATAAGCTAATGTACATTTGTCCTAATGATATGGGGTTATTTCAGCCTGAGAGACAGCATAGGTTTTGTGGAGACAATAACCAATTCGATCGACAATAAACCAAAAAGAATAAAATATAAGATAGAAGAGCGGTACAGACATATAGAAAACTGTATTAGCCATAATAAAAATCTGGATCAATGCTGGTTTTTTTGTTTTTAGTTGGCAATGATTTACTTATCTCGAATGTGACATATCATTCTTAAGATTTTAGCGGACATCATCCTAAATGACTTAGACAAAACGATTAATCCTGTCAAATAACGCATCCGCATAAAGCATCCTTTAATTTAATTATAATTTATCTTAGAGAATAAAGCAGTGGTGATCCTGTTAAAACCCTAGCCTAACGGACCTTTAACCCACTTTTTGTTTGACGGTGTTTTTTATATACTGGTAGGTCCACTATTCCAATTCTTTTCAGTAAATAAGAGCATTATTGCTAAAACATAAATGGGTTCACCTAATTCGGTCCAACTAGCTCATAATTCAAAGGACAAAGACAGAAGTTATTTGTGATCCTAATTGTCCAGTAATATGAGAGAACAGGACAGAGGAAAGCTATATCCCGGTATCTAGATTACTTGGTCCATATCACTAGACCCAGTTGTATGATAGGTCGCATATTCAAACACATAAACAAGTATGAGGTGATAAACATAATTAAACAATCATTGATAAATTAAGAAATCGATTTTAAAACAAATAACCAAACAGTGACTTTCATTAAGATGGCTAATACCCGAGGGTATTAGCCCACAACCATTGTAATTATACAAGCATAATCAAACAATTAAAATCAAACGATTAAGAGAGTAAAAATTACACAATGTCTTCTATGGATTCATGATCAATGCTTGATCTTTGTGGCTGATCTTCTCTTCTAAAATTCGTCTTTTAGTGAGTATGCTATAAATAATGTGATATGGCCCACTAGAAAACGTCATTTTTTAAGTCTTCTATTTATATGTCCTAAAAAAGACCATACGCCATATCCAGCAATTCATACGGTTATTGGGCTGGTTTCCTTAGAGTGTGCCCACTTCATAATAAACTTTGTTATCATTCCTAATTTACTTGATTTATTGTATCTTCGAATAGTTATCTTCATGGATACGGCGTATGTAGATAGAGTGAATACGCCGTATTGAATTGGTCCAACACGTTTTCTTGAGAAGTCTTGGCTTAGAATACGTCGTACTCTTTAGTTGGATACGCGTATTGGTGAAATTTTTAGCACCTTCAAATATCATCATTTTATCTCTAAATTATGTGCCTTTTAGCTGCTTCACAAAACACTCCTGAAGTTACTGCATTTATCAAACTCAAAAGCAATTGATAGCCAATAAAGCAGATAAATATATAAAAATGGGTAAAAATAGATGGAATAAATGATTATAAATAAAAGTGACGTTATTTGATGTCATAAATATCCCCACTTGGAATCCTCTTGTCCCCTCAAGGTTAGACCTTTAGAAAAAGTTAGTTTATAGAAAAGTGTTTCCAACCGAGTTGTAAGGTTTTCTGTTTAAGCATTGTTTTGTCCTAATCAACTGTACATAACCAAGCTCCTCATGAAATATGGAAATAAAAACACTCAGATCACTCAACTAATCTAGGGTGTAACATTTAAGTAGTACGCTCAATTGCTCAGTCCATGATTTATGCTCGTATAATAGGCTTGGGCAAGAAACACCATCTTCACCGCTAATGCTAAGGAAGAACAAGTCAAAAGGTAAATTGGGTTAAGAAGGCTTACAGTATGATCATTCAACAGTCTTTCACCATAAGTACCACACCAACAAGGTAGATGTATCGTACATACACGACCGTAATGATGGAATAGACATATACAATCCGAACACATCCCTATTCGTGTTTAACCAGCGGTTAGGATGAAGAATGATATATGGTAGGGAGCTTCTAACTTTCACCGAAAGTCGTCATCCAACAAGGCAGCTGAGACATGCATACATGGCCGTAACGACGGAATAGACATGCATGCTCGAACAAGTCCTCGTTCGAGTAGACACTAAGGTTAGTTGCTAGGAAAGGGAAGTAAAATGGTTGTTAAGTAAAATTCACAAAACAAATAGATTAAGCCAACAAATAAGGTACGGTTGCTAGTAACTTTCCCCCGACCGTTACATGATAAAGACTCGAACATATAGACAGACGCCTAGATCACAAAAATGATAAAGACAACCTAAGTTGGCGTTCCCATAACGGTCAAGTTCCCTTACATCCCGCTCTTTACATACTTTTACATAAGTGGTGATATCGGCCACTTTTTACAAGACTTTACATCGTTGATTTTTGTAATGTATTAACGAATAATCGATCCTTCTAAGTAATTCCTTCGGTATAAACTTCTTTTGAACCGACTATTTTTCTTCCATCTTTCTTTTTTTAAACAATACATCATAAACCTCAGTTCGGTTTCACCGTCTTCACTATCATAAGTCATCCGGATAATCTTTTGCTTGTAACACTTCTTCTTCAGACATGATTCATAATTACGAAAGTAGCAAAACTTACGAGCTACATATCTTTCCCACTGCATTGTGCAATTTCCTGACCATTACAGAGATAGAAAATTTTTACTTTGACATAGGAAATACAAGACTTTACACGAAAGCAACTAGCAACATTGGTAAAATAGGCTTAATCTACACGGTAGGCTAAGGTGCAAAGGTGTAAAGAAACATATAATATGGTGTAGAAAAAGAAAGGAATGGCCAACAGTGTTCTATGGGGATTTACTCTAAAAAAGATATAATCAAGGGTTCATGGGAGTTTTAACTAACAGTGGGATAGTATTTTATGACATGTAGCATTTTGGTTAAATCCTAAAATTTATCAGTTGAACATGGTCTTCCCATCAAATCCATACTACATAGAGGGCGGTCTCGATGATAACCGCAGCCCAAGTTCTAAAGTCCACTACAATCACCGGCATAACTTAAATTTTATGGAATTTTTAGTAAATAGTTGGAAACAGAATACGCTTAATTCTCATAATATGTATCAAGGGTTATAGCGCGCTAGGTAATGTAACTAGTGATTTTTACAAAAGTCATGCTGATTTTTTTTTAAAATTTGGCCATTTTTAAGCATTTTGCATGTTATTTTGTAAAAAAGAAGACAAGTACGTTCTAATTCTCCATCCCCCCACTTAAATTATACAACGTCCTCGTTGTATAGATAAAACAATAAAATAATAAAGGAAAATAGAATTAGAACGGAAAACTCCCTGATGTTTTGCTCGTGATAATTCTACAAGATGAGTTCTTGAGCAAAAAGTATGTTGACTAGGGCTTCAGCATGCCCGGATAAGTTCAACACATGTCTTTTTTAGCATATACCATATCATAGTTTCAGCAAGATCCTGTATAATATATAAGAAGACAAGTGCAAATTTAATCTCGCTACAATGGTACAAGAAAACAATTATCTGGAAACTAGAAAGGGGGTTGAATAGTTTACGCGTTTGTTTTACGATTTAAAAGTTTACTTTAAAAATGTATATCCAAGTTATACGTTCAATCAAATCACAATATGAACAAGCAATAACTATCTAAACAAAAACTAAATAACAACAATAATAATATAAAGAGATAAGGAAAGAAACAACCAAACCAAGACACCGAGATTTTATAGTGGTTCGGCTACGAAGCACCTCTTCACCCTACTTGTGTATCCCTTTGAATATGGATCTTACTACCTTGTTAAGGGTTGTAGTTAATATGAATAGATTCACACAAACTACATGAGAAACAATGATTAAGAACATTATAAGTTATGCGGAATCTAACTTATAATGCAAAGAAGAACAATGAATATTGATAACTAAGCTTTTTATATTGATTGCTAACTATTAGATTAACAATGAACTCTAAATAATCAACATGCAATGAAGTTCCTTTTTATACATCAAGGAAAACCCTAATCCTGGATTACAAAACGCGTAAAAGATAATGCATATCTTTTCCTATAATATCTCATGCATATCTCTTAAACGGTACTAACTATTTTATACTAACGGTACTAACTATCTAAGCAGTACTTAACATTTTGTACTGTCAGTACTAACTATTACTAGCGGTACTAAGTATATAACTAATGGTACTAAGTTAGGAATGTAGATTACATAATTCCTAACAATCCTCCCCTAAACTTGAACTTCACTTGTTAACTTCAAGTTTCTTCTGATTGAGCTTTTGAGGATTGTATCCAAGCACTTCTTGACTGCATTCTTAATCTTTATGATCATCTGCTTTATGATTTTATTGTAAGCAGATCATACTTTCGCTTTCAATCTTGAATTTGCATCTCATCTCTTCTGCATCACAACTACACAGCAACATAAGTTGGTTTTGTAGTTTTTGGCAAACTACCAGCCATAAACGGATTTGATATTCCTTTACCAGTAGCCGTTTGCTCTGGGATAGTCAACTCTTTATTGCAAAATATGGTGAGTTGATTACCATACAGTTTTTGGTAAACTGTCAACCATCAACGGAATTGACTTGTCTTTACCAAACACCGTTTGCTTTTGGACTAGCCAATGCTTCATTGCCATAACATGGTGCATTGATAAACCATATAGTTTTTAGCAAACTATCAGCTATCAACAGATTTGAGTAGTCTTTACCAAGAACTGTTTGATCCTGGACTAGCCAACTCTTAACCATGAAGCAAGGTGAGTTGAGAACCCTACAATTTTTGGTAAATTGTCAACCATAAACGGATTTGAGAAGTCTTTACCACAAGCCGTTTGCTTATGGACTAGCCAGTTCTTATGCCTATTAAGCATGGTGAACTGATGACCATTTGTTGTGTGGTGGTTAGCCAACACTCAAACCCTTCTCAATTCCATTTCATCTTTACTCTTCATTAAGCTGTTGCTTAATGAACCTTATCAAATCTAATGCAGCAGTACTTTCTACCTCAACTTCTAATCCAAAATCAAGCATTCTTTGCAGCAATTCCTTGGAGAGAGGATATTTTCTTTCAACTAGCATGTGAATGACTGTTCCATCCTTAAACTCTAGTATGCAAACTCCACAAGCCTCATACAGTCTCCAAGTGACAATCTCCCAATCTTGTTGATCATTCCAGAAATCACCTTGATCAGTTACTTCTATTGAGGATTCCATCATAATCTTCAAGTCTCCCCAAAGAATCAACTCTATACCTTCTGGTGTGCTTTCTGAGTACTGCTTCATTACCAAATCATATAAGTGAAACAGATCTTGTCTATCAAAAATATGAAGTACCTCCATTAGATAGTTGAATGCCCTGAAATTTCCATTTACTCTGTAGACAACAAGGTAATCCCCCTCTGGTGATGAAACCTTGTCCAACTTAGAAATAAACGATTTTCTCTCCATTATTTCACTATCTATGGTACCTTCAAATGTAACAATCTTTACACACTTTCTGTGTTCATCATCACTATCAACATTTGGTTGTGGTCTTTTCCTTTTCCTAGCAATCATCTTGATTCTACCACTTTTTCTCTTCTTTGTACCCTGCTCTGCTACATCTTGCTTTGCAGGTACCTTAGTTGAGACATCTTCCTTGACAAACTTCTTCTTCTTGTCAGGATCACTAGCTCCTTCATTTATTTCCTTAATCTTTCTTTCATCTTCAGTAGAACCAATAGTAATGAAATTATCATCAAACCTCTTTACGTTTTCGTACAAAGCCTTTATTTCATCAAAGCTTTTGGTCTTCAAATCAGCATGCTTCTTGTTTCCAACATGTTTCATATAAGTTATCATTTGATTCCTAACCAATTGGAGTATGTTAAAATTAACTCTAATGATCTAACGGTTGAAGGGATCACTGCCACAAACTACCTGAAGTTCAAGGATACGATCGTTGATGAAACATGGTACGATCATTAATTAAGTTATCGTTACAGATTGATAAATGTTTGTTGAAACTTAAACAAGCTCTAATAATATTCAAATGTTTTCGTAAAGAATTGCATATGGGTCTTGTCATTAAGCGCAATACAAACCAACGCTATGCCACGAGTGGAATTACAACTTTTCTTTTTAAAGAAGTCGCAAAAACCCTCCAACTCAAGTGACTGTATATTACAGTTATTATTGTTTTCTATTGTTCCATTATAGTTAAATTTGTTTTCAAGAAAGTCAAAACGAATTGATTTGACCGTATATACAGGACTTTGTGGTAAGAAACGATATGGGATGTGGATCCACTATAGGTCCTATACTTGCTTCTGGAATTGGTATCCGCACAATTAATTGTGGAATCCCTTAGCTTTCAATGCACAGGTGATAAATTTAACCCGTACTAAAAATGATTTCTATTATATTTTTTGTTTCTTTAAAAGCAGTTGCTCCAAACGCTCCATTGGATCATCTTAGGTTTGTCAATTTATTTGTGTATATTTTTCTAATTAATATCGGCGTATGAATATATGATAATATAAATATTACTAAGACGAACTAAACGGCGGTCTTATGCATTCTGATTATGTATGGGTGACTTTTGACCCGTTTCCATATTAGCTACTTCTTTTCCAATTTACTCATTGGGACAAAGTATGATTAAATCGACCTTTTTACCGTAAACGGGTCATTGACTTATCTGGTTGTTCCCTGAGAGATTTTCAGAATATTAATTATGTTCTTCCTAGAGGTAGAAAAGGGGTATGTGGGGTAACGGGTCAGATTAAACCCGGTTATATTTTGCACAAGTCAAAGTAAGTAGAGCTTGGTCAGACCAGAAACACTTCTTCTTTCCTATTTATATTAAAGACTTTGTAACTAATTAATCTGTTTTGAGAGTTGAGACAGTATAGTCTAAATTATTAAAGTTTATGTTTAGCATAAACGGGTCTTCATAGTATATGTTTAGCATTTCGGGATTTCAAATTATATGTTCATGTGTTTATGTTTAAGAAAAATAGAGATAGAATACCATTTTATGGCAACCCTCTTCAAACATTTCAAGAAAACCAGCAACCAAGCGATCAACATTCTCCACCTAAAGATTATGGTTCATACCAGCAGTTTTCGCCACTGTTTGAATCTGCAATACCAATGAAAAAGGACATAAAGTTCAGCCAATAATTTAGATAAATAATGAGTCTAGGACCTCCAAGTATCTAGATTTTAAATGACTAATAAAGCCCGATTCTCTAGCATATAACACGGCTTTATCAAGTATTTCAAATAGAGCCCTATTTGTTTGATTAAGAACCCTGCTTTATTTCTTGGGCGGGATAGATGATTTTTTCAATACCTAACCTCCACCTAAGTACATAACCACCCACACTCACCGGCACCCTTTCTTCCTGCACTTACCATATTTCTTCCCTCCCATCGAATTCAAGTAAGATTTTTCATATCTTTATATTATTACCTTTTCCTTTACTTCTACTATTTTGCTTAATTTTGTTTTGCATATACATTAATAAATGTTTCTATATATTAAAAAATATCGAAAAGCTAAAAATTAAGCCATAATACAAATGAAAACAATAATCAAAGATCATAACCCGCACCATGCGTGCGTGTTTGCAACTAGTATATAATTATATATAATATTGAAAATATATATATATATCTATAAAATATAAATATATAAAATATAAATATATATATATATATACTATATATAGATAATATAAATATATATATATATATATATATATACGTTATATACATACGAAATAAACAAACTATATACTTACGTATATATATATTCGTAGATTATAATATATATATATTATATAAATATAAATAATATATAATATAAATATACATTATATATAATACATACCAATATATATATATAGCAAAACATATAATATATCTATAATACATACATACAATATATATCATAAACATATATAATATTAGCCATATATATATAGATACATAATATATATATATACATACATACATATATAATATATATCCATATATATAAATATACATATAACTATATATACACACATATATATCTATATTATACATATACATACAGCAAAACCCGCCCGATGGGCGGGTATGACTTCTGATTATTGTTTTCATTTGTATTATTGGCTTAATTTTTAGCTTTTCGATATTTATTAATTATAGAAACATTTTTTAATGTATATGCAAACAAAAATAAGCAAACATAGTAGAAAAAAGGACAGATAATAATATAAAGAAGAATTCTACTTGAATCGAAGGGAGGGAAGAAATATGGTTAAGTGAGGAAGAAAGGGGCGGCTGAGTGTGTGTGGTTATGTACTTATGTTTGAGGTAGCGTATTGAAAAAATCAAATAATCCCGCCCAAGAAATAAAGCAGGGTTCTTAATCAAACAAATAGGGCTCTATTTGAAATACTTGATAAAGCCGTGTTATATGCTAGAGAACCGGGCTTTATTAGTCATTTAAAATCTAGATACTTGGAGGTCCTAGACTCATTATTTATCTAAATTATTGGCTGAACTTTATGTCCTTTTTCATTGGTATTGCAGATTCAAACAGTGGCGAAAACTGCTGGTATGAACCATAATCTTTGGGTGGAGAATGCTGATCGCTTGGTTGCTGGTTTTCTTGAAATGTTTGAAGAGGGTTGCCATAAAATGGTATTCTATCTCTATTTTTCTTAAACACAAACACATGAACAGATAATTTGAAATCCCGAAATGCTAAACATATACTGTGAAGACCCGTTTATGCTAAACATAAACTTTAATAATTTAGACTATACTGTCTCAACTCTCAAAACAGATTAATTAGTTACAAAGTCTTTAATATAAAATAGGAAAGAAGAAGTGTTTCTGGTCCTACCAAGCTCTACTTACTTTTACTGTTGCAAAATATAAACCAGGGTTTAAATTCTGACCCGTTACCCCACATAACCCTTTTTCCTACCTCGAGGACGAAACATATTAATATCTGGAAAAACTCTCAGGGAACAACCAATAAGTTTCCCCATGACCGATTACGGTAAAAAGGTCGATTTAATCATACTTTGATCCCCAATGAAGTAAATTAGAAAAGAATACTAATATGGAAACGGGTCAAAAGTCACCCACTACATAATCAGAATGCATAAGACCTGCCATTTAGTTGTTCGAATATTTAGATTATCATATATTCATACGCGACAGTTAGAAAATATACACAAATAAATTGACAAACCTAAGATGATCCAATGGAGCGTTAGGAGCAACGGCTTTTAAAGAAACAGAAAATATAAGCAAAATCATTTTTAGTACGGGTTAAATTTATCACCTGTGCATTGAAAGCTGAGGGATTCCACAATCAATTGTGCGGATACCAATTCCAGAAGCAAGTATAGGACCTATAGTGGATCCACATCCCATATCGTTTCTTACCATAAAGTCCTGTATATACGATCAAATCAATTCGTTTTTGACTTTCTTGAGAAACAAATTTAACTATAAGGTGAACATAGAAAAACAATAATAACTGTAATATACAGTCACCTGAGTTGGAAGGTTTTTGCGACTTCTTTAAAAAGAAAAGTTGTAATTCCACTCGTGGCATAGCGTTGGTTTGCATTGCGCTTAATGACAAGACCCTTATGCAATTCTTTACTGAAACATTTGAATATTATTAGAGCTTGTTTAAGTTTCAACAAACATTTATCAATCTGTAACGATAACTTAATTAATGATCGTACAAGTTATTCATCGAACGATCGCGTACTTGAACTTCAAAGTTTGTGCAGTGATCCTTCAACCGTTAATCATTAGAAGTTAATTTTTAAAATACTCACATTTGGTATTATAGCAAAGATACATAAAGGAACAATGGTTGCTTCCTATAATATCAAGGTAAAAGTCAAACATTTATGCTTGTGTGATTACAAAAGATATAAGTGTATAGGATTAAATGTATACCTGAGTTGTGCACAACATGTAGCGAAGCAAGCCTTCCAAGACTTGAGCTTGTTCATCCTGTCCCTCTTCCGATACGTTGCTACCAACTTTTGATAGATATAATTGTTAACATACTTGAACCAACAATAACCAAATATTGTTGTTTTCAAGTCGAGTGAATAGCAATGACCAGCATGCCTATAATGCTAACTAACATGCCCTTTTTCATACCTTTACACATCATCAATTATTTTTATATAAGAATGTAATCAAAGTGATAAAATACTTGAGTAATGCAAGAACAAACTCTTAGGTTTATTATGACAAAAAATTTACACCCCCAGACTCTCGGTATTTAACAGTAAAATATGCACTGATTATGAGCACTTGCAGTCTGAAAATATAGCAAGATTATCATATCTTCCTTTTAAGACAAGTATAACTTGCATTCATAGTATCAAGAGTTCAGCCAAACTTACCTCCTGAATTATACTGAAAGCATCATTTACCTCCAATGGGATAATTTCATGGGACCTTTGATCACCCTGTCTTGTGTATATGAAATTAATTAAAAAACATATGTTGGGATAGCTTCAGGGTCATATATGCATGACAGCATAAGGCATATGGAAGTCAAAATGTTAATCACAGAAACTGTAACTCTGAAGCTAATAGTAAGAAGCTACAGAACAATGAAAAAGGAAAATTTCACTCGTTCCAGTTACAATCTGTCTGGATCACTTGCTCCCTAACTGATGCATCAAAGTGTTTGTAGCTTAGTTCGTAAGATCTACAAGTCAGATTATGTTCCCTCTTAATCCTTCTTCTTATACTTTCAAACATGACTGACACCTTAAAAAGTACATCATCTTTTTCTCCGCCTAAGAGAGAAACATAGTAATTTTATTATTTACCCCCCATGTAACCCTAATTATTGAATTACCATCGGGCTCATTCCAAACATAGATGCAATATTGGTCTAGTATTTCTCTAAATGTTTTAAAGTCAACTGCATATAAACATAACAATACTTAAATAAGATGGTGGTTTCATGTCAAAAAATATAATAAATATGTGACCAGTGTGTATTCCTTTAGACAAAATGTAAATTACAAAATTTGTTAACACATACATATGAGTTGCAATGGCGAACAAAGGGTTATAATATTAGGCTAAGAACAAACGCAATAGCGGGTTATAATAAATTGCATAAGTACTAAAAATGGATTCAATGTTGTTTTACAAATTACCGTGAAACAGAGCCGGGGGTTGCTTGAGCGTCACTGATCCATCGTTTACTAAAAGAATATGTTCTCTGGTCAAGGAAAGCGGGGAAGGAACTTGTGTTGGGAATTATACATTCCTAACTTAGTACCGTTAGTTATATACTTAGTACCGCTAGTAATATTAGTTACATGATAGTACAAAGTTTAATACTGCTCAGATAGTTAGTACCAATAGTATAAAATAGTTAGTACCGTTTAAGAGATATGACATGAAATAAAATAGGAAAAGATATGCATTATCTTTTACGCGTTTTGTAAGCCAGGATTAGGGTTTTTCTTGGTGTATAAAAGGAACCCTTACAGCATAGTTAGAGATATCAATCAATATCAGTTCATTGTCAGTCTCATAGTTAGCAATCAATATAAAAGCTTAGTTATCAATATTCATTATTCTTCTTTGCATATAAGTTAGATTCCGCTAACTTATAGTGATCATACAATCATTGTTTCTTCTCCTGTAGTTTGTGTGAATCTATTCATATTAGCTACAACCCTTAACAAGGTAGTAAGATCCATATTCAAAGGGACTCACATGTGGTATCAGAGCCTGTGAGAAACTCTGAGTAAGAAGAACAAAAACCAGTTATAAACCTCTATCTTACAAAACTAATCATGTCTGGATCAGATGCTGAATGCTCCACCTCCACCACCACACCACCATCACAACACCAACACAAACAATCTCTTTTACACTGTTTTCAACAATCAAACTTTCAATAATTCTAAAAGAAGTGAGAATAAGAATAGGGCCATAGAAAATGGAACATTATTTGGCACGGTGTTAAGGTAATGGATAAGTTAACTGTCCATACAGACTATCCTATCTGGGAAGTTATTCAAAGAGGAAATGGTCCCGTGAGTGTCTCAACTGATACAAATGGTTTAATAAAGGTTCTGCCTCCTAAGACTGCAGAAGAAACTTTTAGCCAAAGAAAGAGAAAGAAAAGCAAGGACTACTTTGCTTATGGCTTTACCAGAAGATCATCTTGCTAAATTTCATAAAATGACTGATGCTAAAGAGATGTAGGAAGCTATCAAATCTAGATTTGGTGGAAATGATGAATCAAAGAAGATGCAGAAGTATATTCTAAAGCAACAGTTTGAAGGCTTCTCTGTATCAAACTCAGAAGGGCTACATAAAGGCTATGACAGGTTTCAGAGTCTTCTGAGTCAACTAGAGATTCATGGTGCAGGCGTTTCCACTGAAGATGCAAATCAGAAGTTCCTTAGGTCTCTACCTTCTGCTTGGTCTCAGGTTTCCTTAATCATGAGGACCAAGCCAGGAGTAGACAGTCTCAGTTTTAATGATCTGTATAATAATCTTAGAGTCTTTGAGTCTGATGTTAAAGGCTCTACTACATCATCCTCTAGCACACAAAATGTGGCATTCATTTCAGAGAACACTAGCAGTACTAATGATGTTAGTACCGCTTATGGTGTTTCTAACTCTTCTAGCCATAACTCACAGTATGAACATACTTCATCATACTCCTTACTTGCAAATCAATCCAGTTGTCCACAATTGGATCATGAAGATCTGGAACAGCTTGATAGTTTGAATTTAGAAGAAATAGACTTGAAATGGCAGGTAGCTATGATTTCCATAAGAATGAAAAAGTTCTACAAAAAGACAGGTAGAAAGCTACAATTTGATGCCAAGGAACCAGTTGGGTTTGACAAAACTAAAGTCGAGTGCTACAGTTGTCACAAGACAGGGCATTTTGCTAGAGAGTGCAGATCCAAGGGGAATCAAGATGGGAGGAGGAGAGATGCTTGGAACACTGGGAATAAGGAAAAAGACAATAGGAGAAGATCTGGTAAACAAGAGGACTCTAAGCTTTGGTGACGTGAATGGAGAAGGTGATGATTTGGATCTAGTCACTCAGTAAGAGATAAACAGGAGAACTATGCTTTTATGCTTGCAATAAGTTCAGGTTAAAGACACAAGAGGTAACTTCTTGTTCTAAAGAATGTAAAGAGTCTTATGCTAAACTTAAAAAACTGTATGATGAACAGAGGGAACAACTTGGAGATGCCAGTATAGAAATACAGGCATATACTCAAGCCCTAAAGAAAGTTGAAGCACAATTAGTTGCTCATCAACAAGGTCAACTTTGGTAATTGAGGAAAAGATAAGGTTTATGAAAATTGACTTAGATGATAAAACTGATGTCCTTACATACCATAAGAAACTATTGCATAACTAAAAAAGAACAGAACTTAAAACAAAGGTAGAAAAACTGGCACAACTCTTCTAAGAATCTTAATATTTATGCTATATAGTCCGGATGAGTACTGAGGGATAAGGTTGGGCTTGGTATGGAAATCAAAGTGAATAAAAGTGTATTAAGTTCTGAGAAAAGGAAGTTTTTCCAAAGAGTTTGTCAGTGGTGACAAGTGAAACAGAAAATAGTCCAGTGAATGATAGTAGTGTAGAGGGGATGGCATGCCGTTCCGCCCACCAATTACAGGAAGAATACGATCATCTGGACACTAGAAAGAAATAGATACGTACAATTTACATATGGTCCAAAGTAATCTAAACCTAGTGAATCTGATGCTAAGAGCAGTGACTTTAGATCTTGTGAATCAAATTGTAATGAAGAAACACATGAATCTATGCCTGAACCAGTTGTCAATGAACCCAATGTATTAAGTCCAATAAAGTTTAGGGGTCTGATGCACCTATCATTGAGTGGAGTATTAATCAGATAGTGAAGATGAACACTGTGTCTCTACCACAAAAGAAAAAGAAAAATACCAGTTTGCTGATACAGAGCATGTAAAACTCCCTAGCAAACGTGTTATAGAACAAAACACATGTAGTCAGAGTCCTAAACCTGATAAAAAGAATTGTAGTGGTTTAATGTCTAAAAAATTGGGTTTGGGATATGGGTTTACTACAAAAGCATGTTTTCTATGTAGAAGTCTTAGTCATCTTATCAGAGATTATGATTTTCATGAGAAAATGATGGCTAAACAGGTTGAACTAAACAAACAGAAGGGTAAGGGCAATGTTCAAAGGGAGGATAAACCAGTTTGGAACAATGTGCAAAGAATGAATCATCAAAACCAATTTGTTCCAAAAGCAGTACTAACTAGAACTGGAAAGATTCTAGTTAATACTGCTAGAACTAGCAGTACTAACACAGTTAATACTGCTAGGCATAATTTTAACAGACAGACAGTACCAATTAATGCTGCTAGGAAAGTTAATACTGTTAAGCCTATTGTGAATAATACTAGACCAAAAGCTGGCTTTCATAAATCTGTTTCACCTTTTAGAAAGTCATTTAATAGAACAAACAGCACTTTAGAACAAATTTTTCAAACAAAAGTTAATACAGCGAGAGTAAAATGCAGTTTGTCTATGAAAGGGAAAAAAAAGAAAACATATGTTAAGCCTTCAGCGGTTTTTAATTGAAGACCACAAAGACATTACTGGCACAAAGTCTCCAAATACAATAGTGGATCAAGTATTAGAAATTATTTCACTTTCAAAGATCCACTAGGCAGACTCAAGCCTAAACATGCTTGGGTCCCTAAGAAAATCTAATCTCTTATATTAAATGTGCAGGAATATCCACCTAGAGCTTTAACAGAACATAGGAATTATGATATGGATGGTTTTCAGGCACATGACTGGAAACAAGGCCTACTTGCTGAATATCAAGACTTTAATGGTGGCCCCTTTACTTTGGAGGAATGAAAGGTTACATAACTGGTAAAGGCTAAAATAAAAACAGGAAAGTTTAGATTTGAGGATGTTGTGCTTTGTAAGAACTACAGCATTTCAATCTCATTTCTATTCACAAATCTGTACAAGAAGAACAAATTTTTTCACTGAGCTCTGAATGTCTTGTTTGTTCCTAGAATTTAAGTACCGGATGCAAAACAAGTCTTACTTAAATCCCCAGACAAAACAAATGTACAGTTCAATCTTAGAGAAACAAGTTCCATCTGGAGGTTTAGCCTGTTTAATTTGCAAATGCCACAATTGATTGAATCTAACAAATGGCAATAGGAGGTTGGGTCATGTTAACTTTAAAACTTAAACAAACTTGTGAAGGAAACCTTTGTAAAGTGTTACCTTCAAAGATTTTCAAAATGACCACACGGTGTAGCGTGTCAAAAGGAAAGCAACACATGCCTCCTGTTAAGCCAAATCATTGAGCTCTATTATCAGCCCTTACGCTTCTGCAAATGGATTTTGTTTTAGACCTACATTCTGTAAGGAGCGTTAAACCATAAGACTTATTCCTGTTATCAACTGATGATTTTTCAGGTTTAAGTTGGTGTTCTTCTTGAGAGAACTAAGGATTGAAAACTATTTGGAATCCTTAAGGACTTTATAAAGACAAATTACGACCAATTAAATCAAAAGTTAAACTATTAAATGTGATAAGGTACATAATTAAGAACAGGTATTTTATTGAATTAAGTGGTCAAAAGCGATCAAGAGGAATACAGTAATGCCAGAACTCCACAACAAAATGGAGTTGCTAAAAGAAAGAACATGACCCTTATTGAGGCTGCTAGAACTATGCTAGCAGATTCATTTTTACCTAACACTTTTTGGGCTGAAGCAGTTAGTACTGCTTGTTATGTCCTTAATAGGGTATTAGTGACCAAGCCTCAAAATAAGACACCTTATGAACTTATAACTGGTAAAATACCAATCATAAGCTACATAAGACCTTTTGGGTGCCATGTACATCTTGAATAACCATTGACCACCAGGGCAAGTCTGATGGAAATCAGATGAGGTTGTTTAGTGGTATTCTCTACAATCAAGGCTTTAGGGTAACAAATTAGAAACCAAGAGATTTGAAGAAAACATGCACATAACCTTTTTTAGAATATAAATAAACCAAATGTTGCAGGAAAAGGACCAACTTGGCTGTTTGATCTTGATTATTTAACTGATTCAATGAATTATCAACCTGTGAGATCAGAGAATCAAGCTAACAAACATGCAGGTCCACAAGAAGCTAATCAAAATGCAGGTACAGAAGATAATATTGATGCAGGTGATTCTGAAATAGAAGCTAAATCTGCTCAGGACTACTTTGTACTTGCCAATCATAGTATTTCTTATACGTTCAACAAGTCAAGATCTCAAAAGTAAATAATGCAGTGAAGGAACCTACCAACATCATGGATTTCAAGCAAGTAATAAGGAGACCAAGTCTTTTTTGTAGAGAGCTTTGAAAGACTTAAAAGGCAAGACAGGATGCTAATATGCCATAGAAGCCTCTCAGGAAGGAGTTTGCCCCAAAGAACTGAGAGTTTTGCCTTCTTCAAGCCGGAGCACTAAAGCTAGCAGTTCGGAACATAGTAATACTGCTATCACACAGCTAGTAACTGCCATCCTTATGGTGGACTGATCCTTCACTGATCTAAACCAATACTGACCAAGATGATTCAGAACTACTTGCACTTGAGGAAATTTAATGACAATCCACAGATGGTATTTTTTACCAATGCATCTATGATGATGAGGGTGTAGTGGCTGATCTTCACACATTTAGCACCTGTTGTGAATGTCATCCTATTCCCACATCAAGGAATAACTCTAATTTATCCTTCAACACACTAATTCTGGAGATCCACAATCATCAGTTCAAACACTGAAGCAACTGTTACCAAAAGTTTGGACCCATGCTTTTGTAAGTTTATATTCACAAGCAAAGGAAATAATTCATAAGGACATCCAGCATAGTATTATTTCTGTTTCTTGTCTCAAAAATGAACCCAATAAGATCTCTTAAGCACTAGAAGAATAAAAGTTGTGTTGATGCTTCATGCAGGAACAACGCTGCAATTAGAATCAGAATTTTTGGTATATCTTGAATATGCCTTATGGGAAGAAGAGTAATTAGAACAACATGTTTATTAGAAATAAGAAGGATGAGGAGAGGTGTTTATGGTAAGAAATAAGGCAATTTAGTTGCTCAGGGACATAGCAAGAGAAAGGGATAGATTATGAATAAGATTTTTGCTCCCGTGGCCAGGATTGAATCCATTCGGAATCCTTTTTAGCCTAGCCTCTTACATGGGATACATAGTCTCTCATATGGAGTAAGAAAAAGTGCCTTCCTGTAGGCAAAATTTGATGAGGAGGTCTATGTGTCTCAACTTCATGTTTTATAGACCCTAGTATTCTAAGAAGGTCTACAAAGTAGTGAAAGCTCTCTAGGTTTACACTAACCTCCCAGAGCCTGGTATGCCACTTATCTCCTTTCTTGTTGAAGAAGGATACCGAAAGAACTATTGACAAGGCACTTTTTTAATTAAGAAGGACAGAACATGATATCATATTAAGTACAAGTTTATGTGGATGATAATATTGGTTCTACAAAGAGATTCTTGGTGTGATGAATATTAGGCCTTAATAAGAGTAGATTTCAGATGAGTTCTTATGGGAGGGAGCTCACATCTTTCTTGAGGATTACAAGTCAAACCAAAAGAAGCTGGCAACTTTATAAAGTCAGGAATAAGTATGTTGCAAAAATCCTAAAGAAATTTGATTTTGCCAGTGTAAAGACCACTAGTACACCAATTGAGACCAGAACCTGTAGTCAAGGATGGAGGAAGCTAAGTGATTTAGATTACATCTTTATAGATCCATGAATGGTTTCTTTAATGTACTTATGCTTACTAGGCCTGAAATTAGTTTGTAGTCCTGTGCTGTTTCTAGGTTTATTCAGGTCCACTCCAAAGCCCTCTCAATCTAAGTGTTGTTAAGAGAATCTTTAGGTATCTAAAGGGCAAACCCAAACTGGGCCTTTGGTATCCTAAAGTGTCCTCATTTGACCTGGAAGCCTACTCAGATAGTGATTATGCTGGAGCAAATCTTGACCCCAGGAAACCACAACAGGAGGTCAAATTCTTGGCAGGAGTATTATTTCTTGGCAATGCAAAAAAAGCAAACAATTGTGGCTATTTCTATACAGAGGTAGAAATGTTTTGTTGCTGCAAA
Organism: Tanacetum coccineum; assembly: GCA_026074375.1. Classification (NCBI taxonomy): domain Eukaryota; kingdom Viridiplantae; phylum Streptophyta; class Magnoliopsida; order Asterales; family Asteraceae; genus Tanacetum; species Tanacetum coccineum. Next base: position 101,753 of record BQNB010000442.1, on the reverse strand, counting down.
ATGCTGTGCAAGTTCTATGATCAAAATCAATGTTAGACTATGGGTTCAATTTCATGAACCACAAAGATCTACATTGATAATGAGAGTACTATATGCATTGTAAAGAATCCAGTATTTCACTCCAAAACAAAGCATATTTCAAATTCGGCACCACTTATAATGGAATGCAATGAAAAGAAACATATCCAGGTACTAAAAATACACATAGATGACAAGGTAGTATTTGAATCTTCTAACAAGCATTGATGTAGCAATTTTAGTTCTTGGATGTTATTATAGGATGGTCTAACCATAACTGCATTAGCTAAAGGGAGGCAATATGATTTGTTATATAGTTTGATGAAAATGTTCATTGCAGCATAATCTTAACCAATAGTGGGGGGGGGGGGGGGGGGGGGGGGGGGGGGGGGGGGGGGGGGGGGATGATTTTCATGGAGTTATTTGGGTTTTAGAGAGTCATTGGAAAGAGATATAAATGGTACTGAAGAACTGTTGTTGCCAGACTTGTTCATTTTTGGGTTAAAAAAAGTTAAGTACCTGTGACAGTGCAAAGTTCATACCTTTGGAAAGATAGTAACCTCGTATAAAGAACGTTGGAGAACATACCGCCAGGGTCTCAAGTGTAAATTGAAAAGGAGTTTCTTGATTTTTAGGGTTTTGTTCAACCTATAATAAACACATCTCGATAGCACAGTTTACTCACGTAAACATCCTCTAATCGCTTTCCTCTATCAAACCCACATCTTTTACTCATCGTCACTTCTCAATTCAACCAGTAATGGCTTTCTTGAATCGTGCCCTAAACACAACATGGTCGCTTATTTGGAAAAGACTGATGAAAACAGAGTACATGAGATTATCAGCTTTCTATACCCGAAGCTCCATTCACTAGCTCTCACTGTAAGTCTTTAGTCTCTACTCCCATTTTTTGAACAGTTTTGGGAGATGTCTGCTAAATCCAACTAATTCAACAATATAATGTTAACTTACTGCCAAAGTAGCTGGCAAGCATGTGACCTATCTCAGGGCATCAATAAGAAGTGATCTTCTTTTAATAATGCTGATGGGATAGATAAGATGTACTTAATATTGATCAACCAAAAGTTAGTACCGACAGACCAGATAAATGTAATGACAAGCAAGAAGTTAGTACTAACAAGGAAGAAGTTAGTACCGACAGACCAGATAAAGGTACTGTTGATCAAACTGAAGGAAGAAGTGCTACTCCAACGACTCCAACATCTACTCCTACAATATTTGGAGATGATGAAACTATTGCTTAAGTTCTTCTCAACATGAGCCAAGCCAAAGTATTTTCAAGAGAAAAGGATAAAGGAGTTGAACTGAAGGATGTAGAGAATATTGAAAGACCAAGGCCTACTTCAACAAGATCTCTCTTAACTTTAAAGCCTCTTCTAAAGATTGATCCTAAAGACAAGGGCAAGAAAAAGATTGAAGAAGATGAATCTGACACTGAATCAGAAGACATCAATGAATCTGAAAAGAAGTTTAAGATGCTTTCTCATGATGAGGAGATTGCAAGAAAGGTGCAAGAGGATTGGGAAGCAGAAGAAGTAAAAAAGTTAGCTGAAGAAGAAGCTATAAATGCTGCTCTTATACAAGATTTTGATGACATCAAAGCAAGAATTGAAGCTGATAGACTTCTAGCATTAAGGCTTCAAGAAGAAGAGAGAGAGCAGTTCACTATGGAAGAAAGAGCAAAATTCCTTCATGATACAATTGCAGCTCAAAGAAGGTTTCTTGCAGAACAAAGAGCTGCTGCCATCAGAAACAGACCTCCTACAAGAACTCAGCTCAGGAGTCAGATGATGACTTACTTGAAACATGTTGGAAACAAGAAACACTCAGACCTGAAGAATAAAACTTTTGAAGAAATACAAGCTTTATATGAGAAAGTGAAAAGGTTTGATGAAAGTTTCACTGTTATTGGTTCCAATGAGGATGAAAGAAAGATTAAGGAAATGAATGAAGGAGCTAGTGATCCTGACAAGAAGAAGAAGTTTGTCAAGGAAGATGTCTTAACTAAGGTACCTGCAAAGCCAGATGTAGCAGAGCAGGGTACAAAGAAGAGAAAAGGTGGTCATATGAAGATGCTTGCTAGGAAAAGGAAAAGACCACAACCAGATGTTGATAGTGATGATGAACACAGAAAGTGTCTAAAGATTGTTACATTTGAAGGTACCATAGATAGTGAAATAATGGAGAGAAAATCTGTCATTGCTAGGTTGAACAAGGTATCATCACCAGATGGAGACTATCTTGTTATTTACAGAGCCAATGGGAACTTCAGGGCATTCAACTATCTATTGGAGGTACTTCATATCTTTGACAGGCAAGATTTATTTCACTTGTATGACTTGGTGATGAAGCAGTACTCAGAAGTCACACTGGAAGGAATTGAGTTGATTCTTTGGGGAGATTTGAAGATAATGATGGAATCCTCAACAGAAGAAAATGATCAAAGTGACTTCTGGAATAATCAACAAAATTTGGGGATTGTAGTTGAATATTATATGAAGGCTTGTGGTGTTTAACATATTAGTGCTTGTAAGATGGGAACAGTCATTCTTTGTTGGTTGAAAGAAGGTATCCTCTCTCCAAGGATTTGCTGCAAAGAATGCTTGATTTTGGATTAGAAGTTGAGGTAGAAAGTACTGCTGCATTAGATTTGATTAATGTGTCATTAAAATCATCTGAATGATGAGTAAGAAGAAAAGGATTTGAGTAGGGTTTTGTGTGTTGGCTAACAACACTCAACAATTGGTCACCCCCCTCCACTTCTCCATGCTTTATTTGCTAAGGGCTGGCTTGTCCTTAAGCCATTGGGCTTGTGGTTATTGACTTCTTAAATCCATTTTATGGTTAACAATTTACCAAATAATTATTGAGTTTGTCTCAACGCACCTTGCTTATATGGTTATGTGTTGGCTAGTCCAGGTTCATATAACGTTCTTGGCTATATGTATACTAATAATGTTTGATAGCTTGATTGTTTACTAAACAATTTATGTTTATATGTGACCATGTTTATGGCATGACTGCTTTGCTAGTCCAAAAGAAAACGGTATTTGAGTAAAGACAAATCATTCCGTTGATAGCTGACAGTTTATCAAAAACTGTATGGTAATCAACTCACCATATTTGAAATAAAGAGTTTGATCTATCCTCAGAGCAATCGGTCTTACTGGTAAAGGAAAATCAAATCCATTTTTGGCTGGTAGTTTGCCAAAAACTACAAAGCCAACTTTGTTGGATTGTTGCTGAAAAGATGTTGCTGTGTTGATGAATTTGTTTTTGCTATTTGTAGACGTTGTTGCAGAAGGATAGCAAAAGATGTCAAAGATTATTAAAGATCAAGATCAAGATTTGACAAAGTGTTTGGATACATCCTCCAAGAACTTAAGAAGAATAAACCAAAGAAACATAGTTCACTACTGAGTTCAACAATATGTTTAGGGGAGATTGTTGGGAATTATACATTCCTACTTTGTTCCATTAGTTAGGCTATATACTTAGTAACACTAGTTAATAGTTAGTATGACAGTACAAAATGTTAAGTAATGCTTAGATAGTTAGTACCGTTTGTATGATTTAGTTAGTACGTTAAGAGATATGCATGAGATATTATAGGAAAAGATATGCATTATCTTTTACGCGTTTTGTAATCCAGGATTAGGGTTTTCCTTGATGTATAAAAGGAACTCTCATGGCATAGTTTGATATATGAGTTCATTGTTAATCTAATAGTTAGCAATCAATATAAAAAGCTTAGTTATCAATATTCATTGTTCTTCTTTGCATTATAAGTTAGATTCCGTATAACTTATAATGTTTTTAATCATTGTTTCTCCTATAGTTTGTGTGAATATATTCATATTAACTACAACCCTTAACAAGGTAGTAAGATCCATATTCAAAGGGATACACAAGTAGGGTGAAGAGGTGCTTCGTAGCCGAACCACTATAAAATCACGGTGTCTTGGTTTGGTTGTTTCTTTCCTTATCTCTTTATATTATTATTGTTGTTATTTAGTTTTTGTTTAGATAGTTATTGCTTGTTCATATTGTGATTTGATTGAACGTATAACTCGGATCTATACATTTTTAAAGTAAACTTTTAAATCGTAAAACAAGCGTGTAAACTATTCAACCCCCCTTCTAGTTTCCAGATAATTGTTTTCTTGTACCATTGTAGCGAGATTAAATTTGCACTTGTCTTCTAATATATTATACAGGATCTTGCTGAAACTAAGATATAGTATATGCTGAAAAAGACATGTGTTGAACTTATCCGGGCATGCTGAAGCCCTAGTCAACACACTTTTTGCTCAAGAACTCATCTTGTAGAATTATCACGAGCAAAACATCAGGGGGTTTTCCGTTCTAATTCTATTTTCCTTTATTATTTTATTGTTTTATCTATACAACGAGGACGTTGTATAATTTAAGTGGGGGGATGGAGAATTAGAACGTACTTGTCTTCTTTTATACAAAATAACATGCAAAATGCTTAAAAATGGCCAAATTTTAAAAAAAATTCAGCATGACTTTTGTAAAAATCACTAGTTACATTACCTAGCGCGCTATAACCCTTGATACATATTATGAGAATTAAGCGTATTCTATTTCCAACTATTTACTAAAAATTCCACAAAATTATGAGTATGCCGGTGATGTAGTGGACTTTAGAACTTGGCCTGGTATATCACTCGAGACCGCCATCATTAGTAGTATGAATTTAGATGGAAGACCATGTTCAACTGATAAATTTCTAGGATTTAACCAAATAGCCTACATGTCGTAAAATAACTATCTACACTGGTTAGTTAACTCCCATGTAACCCTTGATTACTCTCATTTTTAGAGTAAAATCCCCTAGAACAACCTGTTGAGCCATTCCTTTCTTTTTCTACACCATATTATATGTTTCTTTACACCTTTGCACCTTAGCCTACCGTGTAGATTAAGCCTATTTTACCAATGTTGCTAGTTGCTTTCGTGTAAAGTCTTGTATTTCCTATGTCAAAGTAAAAATTTTCTATCTCTGTAATGGTCAGGAAATTGCACAATGCAGTGGGAAAGATATGTAGCTCGTAAGTTTACAACCTTGAAGCTTTTCTAAATCGACTTGACAACTATGAAAACTCGTATACTTGTATCTCAACTAATGCCCTAGAGCCTCCTTTTATAGACAAGATAGTCTAAGTCGGCTTACATATACATTCATAGATATCATTATCTTTTATAAAATAAACGTAATCTCGTAAAAAAATACATTATGCATATTCTTGTACAAAAATATCTCAATACTTATCTTCACAAGTATTCTTGTTCTCCAAACAATCTTTATCTCTTTAAACCGTCTTTATCCTCTTGACAGTAGTAAGTCTTCTAGCAGTTGTAAACCAGCAGCAGAAACCTTTTCACTAGCAGTACTAATAAACACAAGCGTAGTTAGTTTCATTAGTAGTAGCAAGTTAACTAATTGTATCTCTCTTGTACTTTTCTTAACTAGCAGTCTTAAAATTATATGTAGCCAGAGCACTAACTACTTAGCTTATATTTTAGTCTTTAACTCTGAGTAGTCTTAACTTCAACTAACAGCAGTTTAGTAACATTAATTACTAACAGTATAAATTTATACTAACAGTAGTAATAGCAGTGATAAACTTTCTATTCAGTACTAACTACTTAGCATAATTTCCATTATGTACCTGAGCAGTAGTAACTCTAAGAATCCTTGAAGTCTTTTAAGTCCCAACAATCCTCCCCTAAACTTGATGTTCATCTTCTGAATCTTCAAGTTTCTTTGTTAAAAGTCTTCATCACTATCAGGAAGATGCATTCAAACCTTTTATTGACCCTTTTGCTGCTTTACCATAAGCTTGAGTAGTTGATAGCACATCTATTCCAATAATCAGTTTGAAGTTTCTTGCTTTATCATATTTGTTTAGATTGTTATTGGTGTGAGGGGATATCTCTTTTCAACTAACATAAAGATGTGCACATTTCTAAACCTTACAAAGTGCACTCTACATGAATCATACAACTTCCAAATAGTCACTGTATATCCTTGTAGATTTCTCCATACATCACTCTTTATGTCTGGTTCAAACATGACTTTTAAATCACCCCACAACACTCTTTCATGTTCATCTTCAGGCCTTGTATCACCATGCTTTATTTTGACCAATTTCCAAAGAGTCTCTAAGTCTTCTCTGTCAATATCCTGAAGCATCCTAATCATAGAAGAATATCTCTTGGAACTTCCATCAGCTCTTATCAATTGATAATGTACCATTATTCCTTCTTTAAGAATCTTGTATTCAATAATCACTAGTGGTTTGGTAGCAAGTGGTAGAGCATCAATTGCTATATCATCATCATTTACTATCACCAAATGCTTTTTCAGCTCAGCTTCATCATCTACTTCAACTTCTTCATGCTCATCAGTCTCTTAATCATCTTTCATTCTTTGTCTCTTTGAAGATTCTTGTTGTTACTCTTTCCTTGCTCTTTTCTTACTAAGTATCTTCTTTCTGCTGCCTTTAGCTCTCTCCTTACTACTTTCTGCCTTCTTTGACTTATCAGATTCTAGTTCATCCTTTGTACCTTTTGAACTTTCTTTTGTTTCCTTTTTGCTTTTAACTACCTCAGAATTCATCGGAATAAAAGTATTTACTCTCCTCATTTCATTATCAAACAACTTCTGGATCTCTTTATAGCTCTTGCTCGTTAACTGATTATGTTTGTATCCACCTATGTTTTTAAGATAAGTAGACATTAGATTCCTCTTTTGTGCTTTAGTTGGTGGCTTTCTTCTTTTATCTTAAGGTCTAAGCATTGCAAAGTGTTTCTTTCTTTTGTTCATAAGCTCTACAAACAGTCTTGATCTTTCTTCAATAGTTATCTCTCCTTGTTCTTCTGTTTGTAGCCTTTGAGCTAACTCAAAATATGCCTCCATCATAGCTTTTATATTATCCCATGACTCAATCAAAGCTATGATGGCTTCTTCTTCCTGTTTCCTTGCAAGCCTTTCTTCTTCTATAAGTTCAGCCTCTAACTAAGCTTGAAGAATTCTTGCCAAATCTTCATTAAGAGCAACTAGATCTTTTCTTTTCAGAGGAACTTTAGGCTCAATCATGATTGCTTTGCCTTTGTCTTTAATCATTGAAGGTTGTGATTCTTGTGGATTTCTAAATTCACTTGGCTTCTGAACTACAACCCCTCTAGCCTTGGGTCTTGTAGTTGTTGTTGTTGTAGCAGCAGTAGTAACAACTTTAGGTTTAGCTGCTTTGATTTGAATAAGTGTCTGAGCCAAAGTTATTTCTTCAATAGTTGTAGGAGCAACACTATCTTCAACACTAGTATTTACCTCTCTTTCCTTTGCACTCTGCTCTTGTTTCTCACCAACTGGCATATCCACAACATCATTTGTATCAAACATTTCTTCATTATCTGACCTCCCCTGGGTATCATCAACTAAAGAAACATCAACATCCTTATCAATGTCTTCAATACTCCTCCCCTGTTTGGATGCATCTTCATGATCACCCAAACTATCTTTATCCTCAGAGGATTCAACTCTTCTAGACTTACCAACTTTCCTTAATCTTTTGAATCCTGTAGTTCTTGATTTCTTTTTCCTTTCCAACTTCTGGACCCTCTTCTTTAAATCAGCAATCTCCTTTGCTTGAGCATCCTTTGCCTTCTCTAAATCAAGAACCTGTTTTTGTAAATTGGTACACAAAAGCATCAATTCAGATAGTTGCATGCTATCCTCACCACTGAGAGGTGGATCATTGGAAGGTGTAGGAACACTGTCATCTTGTTGTGTCTCCTCTTGAGTAACTGCAGTGTCCTTCCTCTGTTTCCTCCTGGACTGTTTCTTCTGAGATCTAGAGGATGATGGTTGAGTAGTAATGGGTGTTGTCGAGAAATCAGTAGGAATGATTACAAAATAATACCTGAATTCTTCACCCTATTCTATTAGGTTAAAACCATTATTGTCACTAACAAAGGTGTTATTCTCCAGAAATATTCCTTTCCTTCTCTTTTCATATTGGCAAAGATTTTCTTTGTGTGTGAAGGGTTAACATAAATCTTCTTGTGATGTGACATATCACCAAGCTGTTGATTAATGAAAACTTGTAGAAATCATGGATACATCAGAAATTTAACCCCTCCATCTAAGTGTTTCACCATAGCATCAAAAATGTACTTAGACAGATTAAATTTTTGGTTTGTAGCCAAGCATATGATTAAAGAAGCCATTGTACTACTGAATTCGTTCCATGCAGTGGATTTGGCACTAAGGCATTGGGTAATGGTATGAATTAAGAACTTCCATTGCAGAGAAAAGAAAGCTTTATAAAATGTAAGCTTTTGAGAAGGTTTTTATACCCCATTTTACCAGTTCTTCAAATTAATTTTTGTAGTTAGGTTGGCAAACAATCAGTACTCTGCATCTTCTAAGTGAAGATCACTTCTAATGCTTGACTCCGTGATGATCACATTCTTCTTATCAATTAGGGCATCTGACGTTCACCATTTATAGTGTTTGCCTTTGCCGTTGCCCAAAACTATTGAATGCAAGACGTATAGATCATGGGATTAACAGTCAATGCATAACGAATCTGATTAGCATTCATAAAATCAATAATCTCATGAAACCCATCACTTTCAGCAGGTTTTTACAAGAATGCGACCATGTTGTGAGTATTAAACAAAAAGTTAGGGTGACATTGTGTTGTGTTTTGATGATCAAAGAAGGAATTGAGTTAGGGTTTATGGTTAGAGAGTGATTGAATGATTGAAATCGAATAAAGAATCGAATGAAACCCTGAATCAAAGTATTTATAGAATCACCCTCAACAGCATTAACTTGAACTGGCAGCACTAAATTAGGCCTTGAAGCATAACTTAAATTAGACAGAACTAATGTTTGCCACTAACAGTAGTAAGTACCAATAACCTAAGGACTTAACAGCATTAAGTTCTAAGTTACCAGCCACTACTTCAATTTCTTTCCAAAAAGGGACTTCAAATCATCAAATTGTTCTTATCACTAGATCTATTTTTTCTGTTTTTATGTCACAATATCTCTTAATTTTTTTGCTAACATAAGTACTATTTATGTTTTTATTCACACATCTATCTTCTATTTTTTTAAGCTCACTTAATCTCTTATGTCTTTTGGACTCACCAAATCACTCTTCTATTGAAGAGAGATGCCAAAATTTTTGTCAGTTTTTTATAACACAGTTCCATCAATTCCAATAATTTCATACTGTCCTCCCCACTTCTAAGTGTATGACCTCTTGAGAGAGGTGGATCATTGGATTGTTTAGATGTAGCCTCAAACCTAGTTTGAGCATTCCAATCCCCTAATTTAATATGGTATCCTTGGGCACTTGGGAAACATACCTGAAACCAATTCCCTAAGGTCTTGATCCATTATAATGTTGCAATGGACTGGTCTTATTTGTTGTTACCATTGTCTGCTATGCTTCTAAGCTAGAAGGTAGTGGCAGCCTTTTCCATTCTTTTTTGTCACCAACTCCATTATGGGACAACCTCCTCACCAATCTTTTTCAGGGGACTACCTTATACCGAGGTATCTTGGGACCCCTTTTTGGACATACATAGATGTTTTTGTTCTTTTTTTAACACATTTGATATTACTTATCCTTCCCATCCATGCTTGAAGGTATAAATAAGTAGCCCCTCCCCTTAAACAAGCATTCAAGGTGGTAAGTAATTTGGCTCAACAGTTGTAACGTTGGGCTCCCAAAACAGTACTAACTTTTTGGCCTAGGAGTAGTAATTTTTCTGCCTAACGAGCTAGTTAAGTGGATATATAACAGTATTAACTTTGTCTTCAATAATTATACAACAACATGCCTCTATTCATCACAAGCATACTAGAAAAGACTAGATAGACATGTGAGAATTCATGAGGATCCATATTTATGCATAACCCATGAACAAAAGTTAAAAACTATTATCCAAAACATTAACTTTCTCTCAACCAATTCTTTAAAGGTGAAGCATTCAGCATCAGGTATTCAATATGCTTAACCTGCAGGTGTTAGTCCATAGCCAAAAATACACAATCCAAAGTATTTTTTTCTTGACAACATTAAGTATGACTAACAATTTTAACAAGCAATACTAATTATACTTAGCAGTACTAATTATCAAGACTAATAGTACTAATCCTTTACCAGAAATTCTACCACTATGTGTCCTTCTCAAATGTAACATCACCTCCCATCAATTCTTTGAAATCTGAGAACTAAGCTATGTTCCCAGTCATGTGCCTTGAGCATCCACTGTTAACAAATCCTGTATCATCTTGTTGTAGCTTGCCCTATACATAAAAATAAGGAAATTAGATTCCTTTGGGGACCCAAGCTATTACTGACTTGGACCTGCCTCGTGTATCAATGTAATTATATTTCTTCAAGGTGATTGATGCACTATTAGGTTTCGTAGGTCTCCAAACCCAACATGCTGAGGCCTTTACAACATTTGCCTGATTAACCCTAACAACATTAACAATTGCAGAATTTGGTCCAACAGTTTTAACTGTTTTTGGCCTAGCAGTATTAACTGCTTGTGGCTTGGCAGTATTAACTTTATGTGTAAACCTTTTGTTAGATAATACTGTTTTAGATTGAAAGGGTCTTCTTACAGTTGATTGTGCTGTTTTTGGAAAACATGACATTGATTTAGCACTAAAAACTGTAGATTTGGGATGAGCAGTATTAACTGTCCTGGCAGTATTAAAAGGTTTTAGGCCAGTTTTCATTAAAACGGCTCTTGGAACCATGTTCCTTTGAGCATTAGGGTGAGTTCTTTTCGTAGTATAGTTGTAGTTGTAGTTCACCCTGTTATAATTATTCCCATATACCATCCTTTTCCTTTGATGGTATTTACACTAAGCCTGTACATGATTAAAACTCCCACAGATAAAGCAAAATTTGTTATACTTCACAAAATCACTTCCTAGTTGATTGGACTTCTGCCCATTCCAATTCCTTTGATTCCCCCTAGGTGTTTGTGATCTATACATCTCAACATACCTAACTGACTTTTTAACTGATTTTTCATGATTTTTAGGTTTGATAGACTCTACCTTTTGATCAACAGGAAAAACAGTTTCTTTATCAACATTAAGTGAAGACTCAACAAAGCTACTTGTATCTTTTGATACTTGTTCTTTTACCAAAGTGTTATTTGAATTTTCCTTAGAATCATATGATTTCTTATCACAAACAACATTTGACTCTTTCTTACTATCCTCATAACCATACCCTTTGAATTTAGGCTCTTTGAATTCATCAAGACCATAATAAGACAGATCAAGCTTTTTAGGTCTATTATAGATTAAAGTATGAGGTGGAGGAATAACACTATACTCTAAACCCTTTTTACTTTTGTTAGTTATCTGACTCTCTAACAACTTGTCTAGGTCTTTTGAGGCTTTATCAAATTTCTTAATTTTAAATTCAATGCCCTCTTTTTCTTGCTTAACTTTTTCAAAACAATCTTTTAAGCACATTTATTTCATAGTCTTTGCAAGCTACTTCTCTTTTAAGAACTGCAACTTCTTTACTAAAAAGAACCTCATTATTTTTATATGTGATAAGTTGTTCTTCTACTGTTGCTAAACCTCTTTTATAAGTAGTGCTAGTATATTCAGTTGATTAAGACTTAACAATCAAATCATCACACTGATTTCTTAAGTGTTTCATAGTTTTTCAAACAAGTTTTAGAGCAAGTTTTATTCCATTGTATAGCTTTGAGTTTGTAAACGACATTAGAGTATGTTGTCTGAACTTGTTCTTCTGCCATATCACTCCAGTCAAAACCTACACCATCTATAGCCAACATTGCCTTTGAAGATATGTCTTCAAATTCCATGACTTCTAGATCAAATTCTCTCAAAGCAAAGCTCTGATACCACTTGTTGATCCTAATCCTTGATCGATTCCTCTTGGTTATGTCATAAGGTTAAATTACCTTGGATAAATCAAAATAACTTGTTGTAGAAACTTTGTATGTATACTAAAGTGTATGCGGAATCTACACCTTAATACCTAGAAGTATTATAAATAAAACAGTAATCGTATAAACAAAGATATAACCAAACACTCCAATATTATTAGATCAATAATACGAGTACTCTTCACTAGTACTAGGGTTTACAACCTTGAAGCTTTTCTAAATTGATTTGACAACTAAGAAAATTCATATACTTGTATCTCAACTAATGCCCTAGAGCCTCCTTTTATAGACTAAGGAGTCCTAGTGGGCTTACAATACATTTCTAAGATATCATAATCTTTTCTAAACATAAACGTAATCTCTTAAACAAATACATTATGAATATCTTGTACAAAAATATCTCAATACTTATCTTCACAAGTATTCTTGTTCTCCAAATAATCTTAATCTCTTTAAACCATCTTTATCCTCTTGACATTAGTAAGTCTTTTAGCAGTTGTAAACTAGCAGCATAAACTTTTTCACCAGCAGTACTAATAAACACAAGCAGTAGTAACATTAGTACTAGGAGTACTAATATGTACTCATAGTAGTAACATGTACTAGCAGTCTTAACATTACTACTAGCAGCACTAACGACTTAGCTTATATTTCAGTCTTCATCTCTGAGCAGTCTTAACTTCAACTAACAACAATAACTTAATACTAACAGTATTAAATTATACTAACTATAGTAACTAGCAGTGGTAACTTTATACTACCAGTACTAACTACTTAGCATAATTTCCATTATGTACCTGAGCAGTAATAACTCTAAGAATCCTTGAAGTCTTTTAAGTCCCAACAATTACTCTTATTTTTACAGTAAAATACCCTAGAACAACCTATTGAGCCATTCCTTTCTTTTTCTACACCATATTATATGTTTCGTTACACCTTTGCACCTTAGCCATAACATGCTGATTTAGCCTATTTTCTATATTGTTGCTGTGCTTTCGTGTAAAGTTTGTTATTTCTGTGGTCAAAGTGAAAACTTTCTATCTCTGTAATGGTCGGAAAATTGCACAATACAATGGGAAAAATATGTAGCTCTTAAGTTTCGCTACTTTCACTATTATGAATCATGTCCAAAAAAGAAGTACTACAAAGAAAAGATTATCCGGATGAATTATTAAAGTGAAGACGGTGAAATTAAACTAAGATTTATGATGTATTGTTAAAAAAAGAAGGAAGAAAAATAGTCATTTCAAAAGAAGTTTATACCGAAGGAATTGCTCAGAAGGATTGATTATTCGTTGATACATTACAAAACTCAACTATGTAAAGTCTTGTAAGAAGTGGCCGATATCACCACTTATGTAAAAGTATTTAAAGAGCGGGATGTAAGGGAAGTTGACCGTTATGGAATGCCAACTTAGGTTATCTTTGTCATTTCTGTGATTGAGGAGTCTGTCTATATGTTCGAGTCTTTGTCATGGAACGGTCGGGGGAAAGTTACTAGCAACCGTACCTTATTTGTTGGCTTAATCTATTTGTTTTGTGAATTTTACTTAAAACCCATTTTACTTCCTTTTACTAGCAACTAACCTTAGTGTCTACTCGAGCGAGGACTTGTTCGAGCATGCATGTCTATTCCGTTGTTATGACCATGTATGCATGTCTCAGCTGCCTTGTTGGATGACGACTTTCGGTGAAAGTTAGAAGCTCCCTACCCTATGTCATTCTTCATCCTAACCGCTGGTTAAACATGAACAAGGATGTGTTCGGATTGTATATGTCTATTTCGTCGTTACGGCCGTGTATGTACGATATAGCTGCCTTGTTGGTGTGGTACTTATGGTGAAAGACTGTTGAATGATCAACCGTAAGCCTTCTTAACCCAATTTAGCTTTTGACTTGGTCTTCCTCAACTTTAGCGGTGGAGATGTGTATCCTTGCCAAGCCTATGATACGAATCTAATCACGACCGAGCAATTAAGCGTACTACTTAAATGTTGCACCCTAGATTAGTTGAGTGATCTGAGTGTTTTCATTTCCATATTTCGTGAGGAGCTTGGTTATGTACAGGTGATTAGAACAAAATGATGCTTAAACAAAAAATCCTTAACTTCGGTTAGGACACATTTTCATAAACTGAAACTTTTTCTAAAGTCTACTTGAGGACAAGTAGGATTTAAGTGGGGGGATATTTGATGACATCAAATAACGTCACTTTATTATATCATTTTTCCCATCTATTTTGCCCACTTTTATATAATTATTGCATTATTTGGTACTTAATTGCTTTAAAGTGGATTAATGCAGTAATTCAGGAGTGTTTTGTGAAGATAAGCTAAAAGGCTCATAAGTTGGAGCTAAAAAGATGACATTTGAAGATTGCTAAAATTTCACCAATACACCGTATCCAACTAAAGAGATACAGCGTATCAGCGCCAAGACTTCACAAGAAAACGCGTTTGACCAATTCCCAATACGGCGTATTTACTCTGTCTACATACGCCGTATCCAGGAAGATAACTATTCAAAGATACAGTAAATCAAGTAAATTTGGAATGATACCAATGATTTATTACGAACGTAGCATGCACTCCAAGGAATCCAGCCCAATACGCCGTATCGACCTTGCTGGATACGGCATATCGAGTCTTTTTCAGACATTATAAATAGAAGACTCAAAAACAAGTTTTCAGTGTGAAATATCATATTCTTTATACCATACTCATTAAAGACGAATTTTAGAAGAGAAGATCAGCCACCAAGGTCAAGCATTGATCACGAATCCATAGAAGACATCGTGTAATTTTTACTCTCTTAATCTTTCGATTTTAATTGTTTGATTATGCTTGTATAATTACAATGGTTGTGGGCTAATACCTTTAGGTATTATTAGCCATCTTAATGAAAGTTCAATGTTTGGTTTGTTTTAAAATCGATTTCTTAATTTATCGTTAATTGTTTAATTATGTTTATCACCTCATACTTGTTTATGTGTTTGAATATGTGACTTATCATTCAACTGGATCTAGTGATACAGACCAAGTAATCTAGATACAGGGATAGCTCTCCATATTGTGTTTCATATTACTGGACCAATAGGATCACAAATAATGTTCTATCTTTGTCTTTGAATTGTGAGCTTAGTTGGACCTGTAGGTGACCCGTTTATGTTTTAGCAATCATGCTCTTAATTTACTAATAAAGATTGGAAAGGTGGACTACCAGTATATAAAACACTGTCAAACAATAAATAGGTAAAGTCCCTTTGGGCTAGGGTTTTAACAGGATCACCACTGCTTTAATTCCCTAAGATAGATTATAATTAAACTAAGGGATGCTTTATGCGGATACGTTAATTGTAACAGGATTAATCGTGTCTAGGCCTTAGCATGATGTCCCGCCTAAGTCTTAAGAATGATATGCCGCTTCGAGATAAGTAAATCATTGCACTAAAACAAACAAAACCAGCATTGAACCGGATTTAATATGGCTAATACAATTTTCTATCATTTGGCTTGTACCGCTTTTCTATCTTCTAATCTTCTTCTTTTATGTTTATTGTGTATTGAATTGGTATTTGTTTCCACCAAACCTGTGCCAGTCTCTCAGACTGAAAACCCTTATATCATTTGACAACGTACATAACATAGGTTTAACCAGTAAATAGACTAATTAAAATACTGATAGAATATAGGATTAATGTTCCACTCTTAGTGTTCGACACCCTACTTATCGCAAACTCCATCTTGACAGGGTACACTACTCGTTAAAGTGTTGTTTTAGGCTTGTCAGCTAAATATAAATTTAAAACTTGATAATCAAATAATTGACCCTCTAAGACAGCACATCAAAGACCTAGTGAGAAATTAGTTGCTTTCACACCAAAGAACAAGGACAAGAAAGTTAGATTTGCTGACCCTGTCACATCCTCAAGCAACACTCAAAAACAGGTTGATTCCCACAAACCAAATGACTCTAACCAACCTTTGTTGCATTCTACAGGAGTAATCGGTTCTACTGGTGCTAGCGGATCAAAGCCTACAGGTAATACAAAGAACAATAGGATCTCGCAATCATCAAGTAGCAACAAGACCAATAAAGTAGAAGATCAATCTAGGAGCGTTAAGTCTAGGAAGAATAAAAAGAATCATGTTGCCAAAACAGAATGTAATGCTTATGTCATGCAATATATGTTAAATGCGAATTCTAAATATGTTTGTGCTATCTGTAATGAATGCTTGTTTGATGAGAATCATGATAAATGTGTTCTTGATTATGTTCTTGATGTGAATATGTTGTTTAAATCTAGACCTACTAAGCATAAACATAAGAAGTAAATATGGAAACCTACGAGTAAAGTGTACACTAAAATTGGTTATAAATGGAAAACTACAAGACGGACCTTCACTATAGTTGGAAATAAGTGCCCTTTAACTAGGTTCACCTCCACTACAGTAGTGCCTCTTAAGGAAACCACTATCAAATCAGTTCTTACACCAACTCAAGGAATTAAGGTTTACAGTAGGAGAGCCAAAGCAATAAAATCTATAGATTCGAGTAGCAAATCAAAGATTATAAAATCTAGGATTTCTAACAAATCGAAACCCAATCAAATTAGGGAATCCACTGCTTCTAATGTTCCATCTTCTTCTCTTATCGATTACAAGTTGTCCAAATTGTTCTGTGGTATTTTAACTCCGGATGCTCCAAGCATATGACCGGAAATCGCTCTCAACTCACCAATTTCGTCAATAAATTTATTGGTACCGTCAAGTTAGGTAACGATCACATTGCTAAGATAATGGGTTACGGTGATTATCAGATCGGGAATGTTACCATTTCCAAAGTTTACTACGTTGAGGGACACAGACACAATCTATTCTTCGTTGGTCAATTCTGTAACTCAGATTTTGAAGTAGCTTTTCGTAAACACACATGTTTTGTTCGCAATCTTAAAGGTGTTGACCTAGTCACGGGATCTCGGGAAACTAATTTTTATACATTTTCCATTGGCGATATGATGAAGTTTTCTCCAATTTGTCTCTTGTCAAAGGCTTCTAAGACTAAGTCTTCGTTATAGCACTAACATTTGTCCCACTTGAACTTTGGCACCATTAATCAACTGGCTAAAAAAGGTCTTGCTAGAGGTCTCCCTAAACTGAAATTTGAAAAAGATCACTTGTGTTCTGCATGTTCATTGGGAAAAACCAAGAAACAATCTCATAAACCAAAATCTAAAGACACCAACTAAGAAAAACTTTATCTTTTACATATGGATTTTTGTGGGCCCATTGTAACACCCCCAAAATGGATCGCAGCGGAATATGGGTCTGAGGGTGGTACTTCATAGATCAATAACACAAGATATATATAAGAACGACCCAAAAGTCATTTAAAAACCGATATATTGGATTTAGCAAAGTGTTTGTTACAAAAAGCCCGAAGCTTCACTAGTTTAAAATACAAATTACAAGATTCTTGTCCATAACAAGTGTTCCCCAAAATGTAATGCAACCAAATATTTAATGCATGACTTCTAAAATAACGACCACCAATGTATCCCTTATCTTGTACCTTACTGATCTCCTAAGAAAATATTGCTTAAAATGTCAACATATTGTTGAGTGAATTCATAGGTTTATAAAATGTATACTATAGGACCGCAAGATTTCCCCATGATAATGCAAAAGACGCAAACATCATAAAATGTGATTACGTTTCCCTAAGCTCATGACACTAAAGCTCGACATGTATGAATTGCAATATAAATTGCCAACATTGCCCGTGATGATGTTCTAACCCACAACATCCTATGTTCGACATGGTATACGTTCGTTGTCCGGTAAACTGGCACAGTGAATATGACTCACCCGAACGGGGATGTCAATGCCAAATAGATCTATTTATAACATTCGTGCTCACAACAAGTAATTGACAGTTCATGATAATGGGCTCAGAGGGTTATCGCTACTTAGGCAAACACGTAATCGTAATGTAAAATGTCCACTTGCGTCCAATTGTAAAACATGCATATGTTTCTTACCCCAAAACTTGTAAATCATTAAAATGTAAAACGTGGGGCTATGAACTCACCTCGAGTGAATGAATATCACGTATATCACATAAAATGCGTTAGATAAACGCCGAATGCAACCTAATTAATTATAGGGAAGTGATTTGTGCACCATTTTTTTAGCTATACACCACTAAATGACACTGGTAATGCACACAGTACAACACCGGTATGCATGATTTATGGTGTATGGCTAAAAAAGTGGTGCACAAATCACTTCCCTTAATTATAGGCCGTATAAGTACTAAGCACTTTGAATAACTACTACCATATATAATTCTATATAGCTACATCACCATCTAATTGCGTTTATGAAATCATATTTATAATGTAAAAACGTTTATAAATATCTCTTTACTAAAAACGGCGTAACTTTATCGTTTTAAGCCTGTTTCTTACGTTTCTTATGTCCACGTTCTCGTATTAAGACGACATATCAAAATATTACATTTTCAATATTTGAGTCCCCTGGTGAACAATGGTTTTTACTGTTCATATACTTTTATAAAATTTCTTTTATAAGCGCGTTTAATTAACGTATAGCTTGAAATTAGTGTATCTCCTTCGTTATAAATCGGTTTTTTGAGTTCTCTACATGCCCACGATCCTTGTGACATTAAGTATTCTATAAAAATATAAAATATATATGTTAAATTTGAATTCCAAACAGAAGGTTTTGGTCCTTTTTGTAAAAATATGTTTAAACCTTGTTTTTATAACTTTTAGTTTAGTACCCTTGTTACAAGTCCATTACAACCCTTAATATCACATGTCTTACACACCTAGGGTCATTAGTCCATGATTAGTCCAAATATTATCCAAGAATCACAATATCTATAAGTTTACATACTAATTTGTTCATGAACTTTTATATATACACTTTTTAGGTATCTTGTTTATATATACTTTTTATACATAAACCACACATGTACATACTTATACATCTATTATAACATGATATTAACATCCATATGTCATATGTGAAAGTGTATCAAATTATAAACAAGTGTAAAAATCTATTTTTACAAGTAAATAAGTTCTTAGATGGTGATTAACTATACAAAAATTATATATGCATAAAATCATGAAAGTAAAGAGATTAGGGTTTTTAGGTAACCTTAATATAAAGTGTTGTGATGAAAAAAATATCTAAACCCTTGTTTAGAAAACAAACCCAAGCTTACAACACTTGAAAACCCTAAAACCAAATGAAACCCTAATCTTGCTTTTCCTTTGCTTAACACTTGTAAACCCCAAACCAAACCTTCTAATCACCTTGGGATATCTTAGATATGTTGTAGGATTTCTTGTAAATGTTGTAGTAAATAAAATTTGTATGGATGGTTTATGGTAATGATTTTGAGCCGTGGCATAGGAGGGTGAAAAATAGAGGATTTTATGTTGTTTTCACTTTAGAAATGAGATGTGTGTGTTACTTCCACTAGCTAAGGCATTATATACTTCAAGACTTAGTCAAAGAACATCAAGAGGATTTCTAGGGATAGTTGGTCAAGTACTATTTGGGCTAGTAAGAAAAATATCTCTTGGTTCCCTAAGATGACTATCATCCCATGAATTCTAGGAATGTGATTTGAACTTAGATAATATATTTGTATCTTTCACATTGTATCCAGCCATATATGTATATATGTGATGATATTTTGTAAATTTTAAGTATTGGGTATAATTGTGGGTATTTGTTGAAGCGTAGAAAAGTTTTGGTGGTTTCGGGTATGCCTAAACGTATTTTATCGCGAAACGTAAACACTTTACGTAACCAAATAAAATAAAATGAACAAAGTTAATAATTATCCTCAAAACAATTACCTAACACTTGCTTGATGTAAACATTTAATTGTTTGATGTCCGTTTACATTGAACGATAATTTTTAGCTTACGCGATTTAACTTAACGATTACGATTTAAAAGCAAACGCGTACAATACTAAAAATAAAATTTGAATTTATTAACGTCGTACAATGAGCCTAAAACATGGGGTGTTACAGTCTCCTCCTGTTAAAAGAATCTCGTCCCGAAATTCTGTGAGTGCCTCCGGAATGGTGTTAATGAAGAGTTTGTGTGAGATTTTTTTTATAGGTGAACAGTAACCCAACGGTCATGAACAGTGTCCCAACGGCTATGAACAGTAACCCCAACGGTTACTTCCTCCCTTTAAATACCAAATTTTTATCCTCCATTTCTCCATACAACACTTAATCTTTCACTTACATTTCTCTTATCCAAACCTCTCAAAATGTTGCATATCATCACACTCTTGGCGATGGCGAGCGCGATAGCACTCGGCATTTATCTTGCCTACGTCCCATACGAAGAAGAATTTCAGTATCTGGCCTTTATTCTAGCGATTCTCGCGCCCCTCATCGTCCTTGCTATTGGCGTGGATCTCTTTTGGAAGGAATAGATATTATTGCTAGGGGAGGGTTGTAATAAAACTTGTATTTCCTTTATGTCCTTATGTAATCTTATTTCTAAGATAATAAACGCGTGTTGTGGAAACAAATCTATTTTTTATTTTTATTTATGTCTTTCGAATATTTCGTTACCATGCTTAGTAACTCGTTTGCATTCCCCTTCTAAATTGCTTTATCTTGCGCGTTCAAGATTAGTGATGTTGGTTTAATATTAATTGTTGCGACCAAGGCTCGACTTCTAGCGGGCTTTTTTGTTCCCTTTGGCTTAACGCGTCAGTTATAACATCTTTCTTAGATTGATAACGAATTTATACCTATGGTGGTGTCGTAACTACTAAGCTCTATGGTATTACGTAGACGTCAGAAATGATGAATTGGTATATTCCTAAATGGCGAGTAAACTTGTTAGTGGATTGTCCTAGGTGACAGGATGCGTCTTGACGTTGGACTAGATTTTGTATAAAATGATGTCGACTTTATATAGTACGGTGGTGTAAGAGTTTACTTAGTGATTATTATTGTTAGTTTGGTTCTTCGTGATGATTACATTTTATGAATACTCACGCAAAACTTGATATAAATAGAAAATTGTCTTTTGACAAGAAGTTTTAAGGTGGCTACTCTCAGCATGGACATGGTCCTTCCTGAATTATACATAGGTGATCAAGCTATGTATAATTGAGGACTAACAATGCATTGCTCATTTTCATCAAAATTGTGTTATAATTTCATAATAATTGTGGGAGTGGTTTAAAAAAAATAGAGAGTTAAAGTAGAATTGACGTTTTCATAATACGTTAATTTGATAGATGCTTGAAATCATATTATTCAGTACAACGGAAATTTAAGAGAAGTACAACAAGAACTCCTAAGGAATAAAGCTAGAGATGGTTCCAACTTAGGGATCACTAGCAAAGCGAGAAAACTTTTCTCTTTTAAGTTTCGATCTCATCCATCAATGTTGTTAGGGTTTTGATCGGTTTCTCCTCCTCCTAAGGCATACACCATTCCATGTGCTTCACTACCTTCAGCTTGGTTTTCATGGTTTCGGTTCTTTAATTCTGGGTAATCACTCTTGTAGTGCCCTTGATCCCCATATTCATAGCAAGTAGGTTTCTGACCTGCCCAAGTGCCCCTCTAATTGTTACTAGCATTAGTGTGAGTCCCTTGTAGAATAGATCTCTGCAGCCTATTAAGGATGATAGCAAATGTATAAATGACAGTTGACTATATAAAAAACTGATTATGAATACTACGTGTTAATGCGGAATCCTTAACACAAGTAATAAGACAGAACTCAGAAAAACTAAATAATAATTTCTATTAATCTGCTTTAAGTGATTACAGATTACTAACTATTGAGATATGATTTTGTATGAGATATCTTGAGCTCGTGTCTCTAACTATGCCAAGAGGGATCCTTTTATAGACCAAGGATAAACCCTAACAGGCTTACAAAACGCGTACATATCTTTTCCTAAAATATCTCATACATATCTCTTAAACGGTACTAACTAATTTCTACTATCGGTACTAACTAACTGATCAGTACTTAACATTTTGTACTGTCATATAATGTACTAACTATAACTATCAGTACTACAATTTATACTGTACGTTACTCAGAGTTATGAAAACGAAATTCCCAACAATCCTCCCTTTCAACATGAATTTGACTCGTTACCTTCATGTTTCTTTAACTTCTTTAACGCATAGAGGATGTATCCAAACACTTCATTATCTCTTGATCTTTTAAACTCTATCCTTCTTCAGCAGCAACTTTGTCTTCTCAGCAACACAGCAACATCTTTTCAGCAACAATCCAACTAAGTTGGCTTTATAGTTTTTGGCAAACTACCAGCCATTAACGATTTGTTTCCTTTACCAGAAGTCGTAGCTCTGGGATAGTTAACTCTTTACTTTAAAAAACACGTGAGTTAATTACCATACAGTTTTTGGTAAACTGTCAACCATCAACGGAATTGATTTGTCTTTACCAAATACCGTTTGCTTTTGGACTAGCCAATGCTTCATTGCCATAACATGGTGCATTGATAAACCATATAGTTTTTAGCAAACTATCAGCTATCAACAATTTGATAAGGTCTTTACCGAAAACTGTTTGATCTTGACTAGCCCAACTCTCACCAATGAATCAAGGTGAATGAGAACCCTACATTATTTGTAAATTGCCACCCATAAAACGATAGAGATCTTTACACAAGCCAATTGCTTAGACGAGTCCAGCTCTTATGCCTGTTAAGCATGGTGAACTGATGACCATTTGTTGTGTGGTTTTGACACCAACACTCAAAGATCCTCCTCATTTCCATCAAAGTCTTCAGAATCAAACTCAGGGCATTCCATCAGACTTCTCCAGATACGCTACCATGTTGTGGCTTAGGACATAATCAAGAATAGCATTGTGGTCGACGGAGTGATCGGCGTTAAGAGAGATAATTAGGAGGCTTGTAGCTAGGAATGTATGTTGAGAGAGATTGCGTAAGGAACTGTGCAATAAGATGGGTTTATATAGTTTTAGGCGACCTAATTTCAGGAAACCGTTCAATTTACCTTTGTACCCTTGTGGGTAATTTTTCTTCAACTCACTATAGCGGTACAAACTTTGCCCAGCGGTACTAACTTTGCACTGTCGGTACTAACTATGTCCAACCAAAGAATGAACAATGTAGATAACAAGAGTGCTTCAGTACCATCAATAACACTCCAATGACTCTCTAAATCCTCTCAAACCTTCTGAAAAGCATCACCTATGGTTAAAATGTATCCTTACACCAAAACTTCATACAAACTATACAACACATCATATTGCCTCCCTTTAACCAATGCAGCTTATGGATTTATCATCCCAATAGAAACAACCAAGAACTGGAAAATCTTCTAACATCAAATGCCTTGGTTAGTAGATCAACTACATTGTCATCAGTATGGATTTTAAGCACCTGGATAAGTTTCTTCTCATAAGCATCTCTTATGAAGTGGTGCCTAATAGCAATATGCTTTGTTTTGGAATGATATACTGGATTCTTTACAATGCATATGGTGCTTTCATTATCAATGTAGATCTTTGTGTTCATGAAGTTGAACCCATAGTCTAACATTTGATTTTGAATCCACAAAACTTGCCCACAGCAGCTTGCAGCAGCAACATATTCTGCCTCCGTAGTAGAAGTAGCCACAATGGTTTGCTTTTTGCATTGCCAAGAAATGAGTCTCCTGCCAAGAAATTGACAACCTCCTGTTGTGGATTTCCTGTCAAGATTTGCTCCAGCATAGTCACTATCTGAGTAGGATTCCAGGTCAAATGAAGACACTCTAGGATACCAAAGACCCAGTTTGGGTTTTGCCCTTTAGATACCTAAAAATTCTCTTGACAGCACTTAGATGGGAGGACTTTGGAGTGACCTGAAACCTAGAACAAGCACAGACTGCAAACATAATATCAGGCCTAGAAGCAGTCAAGTACATTAAAGAGCCAATCATGGACCTATAGAGATGGACATCCACATCACTGGCTTCCTCATCCTTGACTAAAGGCTTCGAGTCCTCAATTGGTGTACTAGCAGTCTTAACATTCAAAGTCAAACTTCTTCAGATTTCAGCAACATATTATCCTGACTAATAAAGATACCATCTGCTTTCTGTTTGACTTATAATCCAAGAAAGAAAGTGAGCTCTCCCATTGAACTCATCTGAAATTTACTTTTCATTAATGCCTCAAACTCATCACACCAAGATTTCTTTGTAGACCCAAAGATGAATAACCACATAGCTGAACTAGTATGATATCATGTTTGTCCTTCTTTATGAAGAGAGTTTTGTTAATGGTACCTCTTCTGTAGCCATTCTTCAACAAGAAAGTAGATAAAGTAGCATACCAGGCTCTGGGAGCTTGATGTAACCCATAGAGAGCTTTTACCACTTTGTAGACTTTCTGAGGATACTTAGGATCTAGAAAACCTGGTGGTTGAGACACATATACCTCCTCATCAATTTTGCCATAAAGGAAGGCACTTTTCACATCCATTTGATAGACTATGAAGCCCATGTAAGAGGCAAAGGCTAAAAAGATCCTTATGGCTTCAATCCTGGCCACAGGAGCAAAAACCTCATCATAGTCTATCCCTTCCTCTTGCCTATGTCCCTAAGCAACTAACCTTGCTTTATTTCTGACAACAACTCCTCTTTCATCCTTCTTATTTCGATAAACCCACTTTGTGCCAATAGCCTTCTTCCCATAAGGCAAATCTACTAATATCCAAACTTTCTGTATCTCGAACTGCAACAATTCTTCTTGCATAGCATCAACCCAGCTTTCATCTTCAAGAGCTTCCTGAAATCTTCTTGGGCTCATGTTGAGACAGGAAGCAAGCAAACAAACAATGATGGAAGTCCTTATGATTATTTCTTCTTTGCTTTTGAACATAGCTAACAAAAGCATGAGCTCCCACACTTTTATTCACTTTGCTTCTTGTTTGAACTGCTGAGGTTGGATCTCCTAGAATAAGAGCTGAAGGATGAGAAGAGATAATCCTTGATGTGGGAATAGGACTAACATTCACAACAGTTTCCAAGTTTGTGAAGTCAGCCACTGCACCCTCATCATCATAAGATGAAGTAGTAAAAATACCATCAGAAGAATTTTGATAAATATCCTCAAGTGGAGGTATTTCAGAATCATCTTGTTTCAGATTTGTTGGATCAGAAAGATATAATCCCTCATTAGGACTGGCAGTACTAACTGGTATGCTAACAGTATTAACAAGGTTAGTACTGCTAGCTTTAGCTGGTGTGCTAACAGTACTAAAAATGTTAGTACTGCTAGCCTTAGCAGCTCCTGCTTGTATAACCAAGTTCTCATTTTCTTGTGCATACTGCTTCCTGAGAGCTTCAGCTTCCTCATTAGCCTCCTTTTCTTGCCTCTTAAGTCTTTCAAGTTCATCCATAAAGACTTGTTCTTCCTCTCTTGGACCTTCTCTCTTTTCATCTGTCTTTAAATCAGGAGTGATTGTTGAAGAATAAGAAGGCCATATTGGCAGTACAAAGCAGTCTTGAGCAGATTCATCCTCTTTTTCAGAATCCCCTGCATCAATAATGTCTTCTGTACCTGCATGATGATTAGCTTCTTGTTGACCTGCATGTATGTTAGCTTGATTCTCTGATCTAACAGGATGATAGTTCATAGAATCAGTTAAATAATCAAGATCAAAAAGCCAAGTTGGTCTTTCCTGCAACATTTGGTTTGTTCTCTAAGAAGGTTGATTGTGCAGGTTTTCTTCAACTCTGTTGGTTTCTAATTGTATACTCCTAAAAGCCTTGCTTGTAGAGAGATACCCAACTAAAAACCTTTCATCTGATTTTCCCATCAAACTTGCCAGGTGGTCATGGTATTCAAGATTGGTTACATGGCACCCTAAAGGTCTTATATTAACTTATAAATGTATCATTACAAGTTAAAAGTTCCTAAGGTGTCTTATTATGAGGCTTGGTCACTAATACCCTATTTAGAACATAACAAGCAGTACTAACTGCTTCAGCCCAAAAAGTGTTAGGTGAAATGACTCTGAAGCAGGGTCCCACACCTCAATAAGGGTCATGTTCTTTCTCTCAGCAACTCCATTTTGTTGTGGAGTTCTAGCATTACTGTATTCCCTCTTGATCCCTTTTGACCCATAGAATTCAATAACATCCTTGTTCTTAAATTCTGTACCATTATCACATCTAATAGTTTTAACTTTTTGATTCAATTGGTTCTCAATTTGTCTTACAAAGTCCTTAAGGATTCCACTAGTTTCATCTTAGTTCTTAAGAAAAACACCCAACTAAACCTGCTAAAATCATCATGAATAACCTAAGCAATAGGTCTTAAGTTAAGCTCCTACAGATGTAGTTCCAAACAAATCCATAGAAGAATTGTAAGAGTGGCTAATAGAGCTTACTATTTTAGCCTTACAGGAGGCCTTGTGTTGCTTTCCTTTTTGACAAGCAACACAAGTATGTTTATTTTGAAAAATCTTTGAAGGTAAACCTCTTACTAGGTTTCCCCTTACAAGTTTGTTTAAGATTTTTGGAAATTGACATGACTCCCACCTCCAATGCCAATTTTAATCATCAGTTGTTGCCTTTGCAATTAACTAGCCAATTCCCTCCTGAAAGCACAATGTTCTCTAAATTAGAAGCAGTACATGTTTTTTTGTCTGGGGATTTATAATTAATACTTGATTCTCATCAGGTAACTTAAATCAGATTTCAATTTAAAAGCAAACGCGTACAATACTTAAAATAAATAGTGAATTTATTAACGACGTACAATGACCCTAAAACATGAGGTGTTATAGTCTTCCCCTGTTAAATGAGCCTTGTCCTCAAGGCTTAAGACGCAGCACTTGACGACAGTGCGGTCTTTGTGAAGAGGTGTAGACATTTCTTCCGGAATTGGTCTTCATGTTCCCATGTAAACTCAGGACCTCTCCTAGAGTTCCATCAAACCCTGACAATTGGGACATGGCTTTGCCTTAACTATTTGACTTCTTGATCCATGATTTCTACCTGCTCCTCGACAAAATGAAGCTTGTCATCAAAGTGAAGTCCATCCAACAGAACGGCTAATGGTTCGTCAACATAGCACATCTTTAAGTTGGATACATGAAATGTATTGTGAACTCTACTCAGCTCTTGAGGAAGTTCAAGCTTGTAAGCAATGGCTCCAACCTTCTCCAACACTTTGAAAGGTCCAACATATCTGGGGTTTAGCTTCCCCCGTTTTGCCAAAATGTACTACTCCTTTCCAAGGTAAAACCTTAAGCATAACCCTATCTCCAACTTGAAATTCCATCAGCTTACGCTTTAAGTCGGCGTAACTCTTTTGTCTATCATGGGCGACTTGCATTCTTTGCTTGATCTGGATGATCTTCTTTGTAGTTTCTTGAACTATTTTTGGACCAGTGAGTTGAACTTGTCCAACCTTAGCCTAACACATAGGTGAATGACACTTTTGACTGTAAAGTGCTTCAAATGGTGCAGCCTTGATGCTAGCGTGATAGCTATTGTTATACGAGAACTCGACTAAAGGCAAATGGTTAACCTAACCCTTTGCAAAGTCGATCGCACAAGTACACAACATATCCTTGAGAGTTTGAATAGTCCTCTCGCTTTGCCCGTCAGTCTGCGGATGATATGCGATACTCATATCCAAATTCGTACCTAAAGCCTTCTGAAGTGACCTCCATAAATTTGATGCAAACCTATGGCCGCAATTACAAATGATTAAGATAGGTATCCCATGCCTCGTGACCACCTCCTTTAGGTACATTCTTGCCAGTTTCTCCATGGTATCAGTTTCCCTCAATGGTACAAAGATTGCAGACTTAGTGAGTCGGTCGACAATCACCCAAATGGTGTCGTAACCTTGTGACGACTTTAGAATCTTTATGATAAAATCCATTGTGATATTATCCCACTTCTATTGAGGTATATCAAGTTATACCAACAATCCTGATGGCCTTTGGTGTTCAGCCTTGACCTTAGCACATGTCAGACATGCGCTAACATAGGTGGCGATGTCGGCCTTCATATTGGGCCACCAATATAGCTTCTTCATGTCCTGGTACATCTTGTTAGAACCCGGATGGATAGAGTATTTTGACTTATGGGACTCGTGCATGATCACAGTCCTCAAATCACCATAACAAGGTAACCAACTCCTGCCATTTAAGCATAGAGTTCCATCCGTACAGGGTTCCAACTTTTTCATTCTAAGTTTATCTGGATCCTTAGAATTTTCAATCAACATACCTCTAACATCTTCGTTCTTGATGTTCTCTAGTTTCCATGCTTCAGTTTGAGCATTCAAGATTTGCTTAGAAATGTCCAAACCAATAGTCATGACTAAGGCTCGAACTCTTAATGGATTTATTCGCTTTTTCCTGCTCAAAGCATCAACAACAAAATTTGCCTTTCCCTGGTGATAACGAATCTTATAATCATAATCACTGAGAAACTCTAACCAACGAAGTTGCCTCATGTTCAACTCCTTTTGGTCAAGGATATGTTGTAAACTCTTATGGTCTGTGAACACCGTACACTTGGTTCCATACAGGTAGTGCCTCCAAATCTTTAGAGCAAACACCACTGCACCAAGTTCCAAATCATGAGTCGTATAGTTCTTCTTATGAATCTTCAATTGGCGTGATGCATAAGCAATCACCTTCTCTCTCTGCATCAACACAACGCCCAAACCTTTGATCGAAGCATCACAGTATACGATAAAATCTTCGCTTCCTTCAGATAAATCCAAAATTGGTGCACTACACAACTTCTACTTAATCAGTTAAAACGCTACTTCTTGCTTGTCACCCCATACGAACTTGACCTTCTTCTGAGTAAGCTTGGTTATTGACTTGGCGATCTTCGAAAATCCTTCGATGAATCTTCGGTAGTACCCAACAGGACCTAAAAATTGCCGAATCTTTGTTGGTGTCTTAGGAGATGCACAATCTTTTATAGATTCAATCTTGGCAGGGTCTATGTGAATGCCTCGACTATCAATCACGTGGCCGAGAAATTGTACCTTGGGAAGCCAAAATTCACATTTAGAGAATTTAGCATACAACTCCTCTTTCTTAAGTAATTCTAGAATTACCTTAATATGTTCTTCGTGTTCCTTCTTGTTCTTGGAGTAGATAAGGATATCGTCAATAAAGACAATCACAAATTTATCCAAAAATAGCTTGCACACGCGGTTCATGAGATCTATAAATACCGCTGGTGCGTTCGTCAAGCTAAATGGCATAACTTGGAACTCATAATGACCATATCGAGTTTTGAATGTCGTCTTCAGAATATCTTCTTCCCGTACTCAAAGCTGGTGATAACCTGATCGCAAGTCTATCTTATAATAAACACTGGATCCTTGTAGTTGATCAAATAAATCGTCGATACTTGGGAGTGGATAATGATTCTTCACCGTTAGCTTGTTCATCTCTCGGTAGTCGATGCACATTCAAAACGATCCATCCTTATTTTTGACAAACAAGACCGAAGCTTCCTAGGCTGAGGAACCGGGTCTTATGAAGCCCCTATCAGAAAGTTCTTAGAGTTGGTTCGATAATTCCTTCATTTCAGACGGGGCCAACCGATAAGGTTCCCGTGCTACAGGTGCAGCACCAGGTATCAAATCGATTTGAAATTCTACTTGTCAAGTCGGTGGAAGACCCGGCAAGTCCTCAGGAAATACCTTAGGAAAATCTTGAATGATCGGTACATCCTCAAGTTGCTTCTTCTCCGACTTGTCTTCAGTCTCCTTTGTAGTGACATGTGCCAAAAAGATAGGACATCCTTTTAGTATGTACTTCTGCGTTTTAGTGCACGAGATGATGTTCAAACGAGTCTCGTTCCCCCGGTTGCTTCCGTCACTATGAAAAATCAATGTTTCATTTCCCCAGGGAATACAAATGATTTTCTCAGCACAAACGATCACAGCTTGGTACTTTTCCAACCAATCCATACCGATAATGACGTCGAGACTACCAAGTTCTACGGGCATTAAGTCTATGTTGAATGGGTGATTTAAGAAATTTAATGTACAACCCCGAATGATAGCGTTTAACCTAATTATTCTCCCGTTGGCTAGTTCAACATCATAATAATGATCTAAAGTAGTTGGTGTGATATCAATTTGGGAGCTAAATGCAGTAGACACAAAGCTTCCATCGGCACCAGTATCAAATAAGACAGAAGCATAGCGGTTGTTTAGAAGGAACGTGCCCGTCATGATGTTGGAGTCTGGGTTTGTCCCTGCATGGCCTACCGCATACACTTTAGCTGGAGCATTGCCATTTCTAGCTTGGTTACCGCGGTTGTTGTTTTTTAGCTTTGGACAATCCCTCTTGAAGTGTCCCTGGGCTCCACATTCATAGCAAGTGGGTTTCTGACCTGTCCAATGCCCCTTTTGGTTGTTAGCAGTATTGGCATTGGTAATACTCCTACAGTCACGAGCCAGATGGCCAACTCAGTTGCACTTGTGGCATTTGGGAGCACATGAACCGTCATGGTGATAGTTGCATTTAGCGCATAGGGGTTTAGATCCCCTGTATGGTTTCTTCTCACCAGATCCTGTAGTGTAGGCCCGACCAGTGTTCTACCTCTTGTTTGGTTGTTGTTGTTGTTGCTG
The DNA here is from genome assembly GCA_026074375.1 of Tanacetum coccineum. NCBI lineage: Eukaryota > Viridiplantae > Streptophyta > Magnoliopsida > Asterales > Asteraceae > Tanacetum > Tanacetum coccineum. The sequence continues at coordinate 71,026 of BQNB010000442.1, read as the reverse complement.
GTTATCATCTTGCTTTCTCTTGTTCTTTGTTTGACATTCAGCAAAAGTACAGATTTTCTTATCTATCAGTTCAATTGCTATTTCAATCGCCTCTTGCATTGTCTTAGAATTTTGATGCTACTACACTTTCGTGGATCATGTCGGCCAAACCACCGACTTATCTCTCAATCTTGTCAGACTCTTCAGGAAACATTCTAACACACAGCAATTCCAGTTCCTAAAAAATTTGGTTGTACCCTATCACGTCGGTACCTTTCACTTTTAAATTCCATAACTCAGCCTCTAGTTTCTTAATCTCAACCCTCAGGCAGTACTTGTCAGTCATTTTCTTTTTTAGGTTAGTCCAAGTCATTGCATATGCAACATCATGACAAACAGTCCTAACGTGGGAGTTCCACCACGTTAGTACACCTGCAAGAAGGATACAAGTGGAAAACTTGATTTGGTTCTCCACCGAGCAGTTGCTTATACTGAACACAGTTTCCATTTTCTCAAACCATTGAATCAATTCGACAACTCCTTCCGTGCCCTTGAAATTCAGAGGTTGGCACTTCATAAAGTCTGGGTAAGTGCACTCTCTAGCAACTCTTTCCATTCTTCTAACACTTGTTCCCGAATTATGGCTGTTATCGCCATTCGTGTTTCGGTCAACATCACGTGCTGCCAAAGCATCAGTAACACCTTGGTCGATCATTGCCTTAAGTTGGGCATTAGTCACAGAAGTAGTGGTAGTGGTATCAGCAGGGTTAGCTCTGGTGGTTCTTTTTGGTGCCATTTTCTTCAATCACAAGAAAATATAATACCCGTTAGATTTCATAAAATCATAACCATGACATGACATATACACAATAAGTAAAATAAGAACACAACACACAGTGAAATATAAACTGAATTGAAATTAACAATGGTGTAACTAAATCGACATTCATTCATAATAAATTAGATTACAGACATGACATAATACCACCATTCCATATATAATCTAGAAACATACATGACCTGATTCGGTTACAAAATGATCACTACGATTAGGTTACAAAAGGAAATATAAACAACCTAAAGCCTTACTAGCCGGGAGTTAACCCGTAATACTTAGTAGGCTAATACAATATAACTACAACATAACCAAATCTACAAACTGCTACCGGCCTCCTCCGGTATCTTTGGCTGTGTTAGACCGCTAGCGGGTCCCAACTGTCCCTGCAGTGCTATCACATGTGTCTGTAGTGTACTCATCAGTCTCAGTGTCTCCACAAGTTGTGCCTGTCAAGCGCGGTGGCTACAATCTCTGACTACTGTGCTACCAACTGAGTACATAATGCCATAACCTCAGAACGTGCAAGGTCACTAGCAGTCATAGACCGTCCTCAGGCCTCACGGGATAGTCTGGCCTCTCCCTCCATGTGTAAAGCAGTGCGAGCATGAGCACGTCTATCTCTTTGTAGTAAGTTGAGCCGACCGCTCATCAACGACCTCTCATCTTGTGTCTTACCCAGTCTCACATAAATCTCATCTGTGTCCTGTCTGACAGTAGTAACAAAGTTGGTCATCCTCCATCCTAACTCTGTCTCATCAGTCGCCGGTGCCCCTGGCATGTCCTCAAGCATCTCATCCCAAGTATCTCCTCTCTGGATCTCGCCTAATCTCCCTATCTAAAGTGGTAACAAAACCATAGTCTGCCCTAAAACCTCCAGTCGGTCTAGCAGCAGGAGCAGACGAGCTCTATCCAACCTCATACCTAATACCAAGAGAAATACATAACCTCTTCCATGGTGGTAAACAAACCTCGGGCCTGTCTGCTCCATGGTCAGCAGAGGGTGCAGAAAGAATAGTGATGAGTCGTAAGTGTATAGGTAGATAGGTGGTGTCCCTGATGGTGGTGAATCTGTTCTGGTGCGGGAGAGTATGATGGGTGGTGGTAATGGCAGTGAATAGGAAGTAGATAGTGCCTCGGCTCTCAGCCGGATCATAGCAGCTCGATATCCTAATGGATAAGTAGGACTAGCAGGTGGTGGTGGTGATACTGGTAGTGGTGGTGAGGGAATCTGAGGTAGTGGTGATGACCATGGGGAAAGTGGTGATGAAGGTGGAGTAGGTATAGCAAGAAGTCTGGCAACCTCTGTATCTTAAGGAAGTGATACGGGTGTCTGAGCTCGGATAGATATCCTAGTTGTAACACGGTGTACATGTGGTGGGATAAAGTTGGCCGGAGCTAGGTGTTCCTCCTCCTTCTCCTCCCTCATCGTCCCTCGTCCTCACTACTCAATATCAGCCTTTCATCATCCTCGTCGTCATTGGATGACTCATCGTCATCGTCTCCTCCATCGGCAGGATAATCAATGGGGTCCTCCTCATGATCCTCCTCAGGATCCTCCTCATCCTCCTCTGGATCAGAGTCTGCAATGTATCCTGGTGAGTCGGCAGTAGGTGAGACAGCAGCAGGCAGTGGCTGCTCCTCAGCGGGAAATACCTCATCCTCCGGTGGCATAAACTCCGGATATCTAGTGAAAGTGGTGCCTGCTTTGGCTCCTCCGGGCCAGACACATAATCAGGAGATGGTGGGGCCTGAAAAGCGGCTACCATATATGCATACGGATCCTCTGGCATCACGGGTGGTCCATCGACTCCCGGAGATCCGATGTCTGACAAACCTCCAAATGGACTGGATACCGCCGTGTAGGTGACTGTGGAATCCTCTGAATCCGACATGACAATATCTGAAAATCAAAAGTAGCTTATATAAGTATTAATATAAGACTCTTATAGTAATGTAATATACATAGTATTTAATAACATGTATATCAATCATGAATGCATCTAGTCCAACCAACTAATGCAACAATTAGTGTATGTATGTCCCGTGAAAATCCCTTTGTATGAATGCAATGTTTGAAAACGGTTATAGTCCAGCAAAAACATTTGACCTGGTTCTCTATAACCTTGGCTCTTGATACCAATCTATAACACCCCCAAAATGGATCGCAGCGGAATATGGGTTGGGGGTGGTACTTCATAGATCAATAACACAAGATATATATAAGAACGACCCAAAAGTCGTTTAAAAACCGATACATTGGATTTAGCAAAGTGTTTGTTACAAAAAGCCTGAAGCTTCACTAGTTCAAAATACAAATTACAAGATTCTAGTCCATAACAAGTGTTCCCCAAAATGTAATGCAACCAAATCTTTAATGCATGACTTCTAAAATAACGACCACCAATGTATCCCTTGTCTTGTACCTTACTGGTCTCCTGAGAAAACATTGCTTAAAACGACAACATATTGTTGAGTGAATTCATAGGTTTATAAAATGTATAATGTAGGACCGCAAGATTTCCCCATGATAATGCAACAGATGCAAATATCATAAAATGTGATTACGTTTCCCTAAGCTCGTGACACTGAAGCTCAACATGTATGAATTGCAATATAAATTGCCAACATTGCCCGTGATGATGTTCTAACCTGTAGCACCATCCCTATGTGCCGACATGGGTATACGATTTGTTGTTTCGGCAAATCGGACAACGTCGTGTATGTGTATTGCGATACATTACACATACCATTTTCCATTAAAACTGGACTTAAACGACAAAAAACGTACCAAAAATACATTGTATTTGTATGTTTTCATTTATATTGTGCAGGAAACGGATATCCGACAAAAGGACAAAAAATAAGCCAAAATAGACAAAACCGAGCACGAAATGGAAAAGCGTGAAAAGTTAAAAAGTCAAAGTCAAAGTCAACCCCAAAAAGTCAACAGTCAAAGTCGAAGCCAAAACCAAAGAAACACTTAATGGGCCTACCCGCACCCATCTAATGGGCCGGGGCAGCCCATTAAGTCATTTACACTAAGGCTTAATAAGCCTTATACCATAAAAGGCCAAAAAACCCCTTTCCATATTACATGTCCCATTTACAAAGCCCAAACCAAACTCAACAGCCAACAACGGCTGTTAGTTTTATTTCACCACAAGGACCACTCATGAAATAAAGATATATAACCTCAGGGGCTAAAATTGCCAAATCCTTTATACTTTACACCACAAAGGACTACCCATGAAATCACATATAACAAAGTCAGGGGCCGAATGTGCCATTTCCTCAAACTTGTACCCTGCTTAACCAAAACCTTTTTCCCGCCCATATTACTGTTTAACCATCCCTGTCACTATCTTTCGTTTACTGTACCACTAGCCAAAACCATCACTCTCAAACTACTCACCCTACCTCACTACACTCCATATCCACCTTGGCAATCCCTCAAAACCCTATTGGTTGATGAATAAGACATAGAAATAAAGCTTTCTGATCATCACCTTGGGCTCCAAGATGAATGGAAGGCTGAGATTTGCTTTTGCACTACCTCACACAACAAACACAGCTGTTGATTCACTCACAAAACAAGCACAATTGAAGACTGGAAGAGCTTTTAGTATAAATAGGACTAGTATAGCTTATTTGTATTTTGTCGAATTTTTGTTAAGTCCAATCTTGTATTAACAAAATTAGTACAATTTTAATACTGCAATTTACTTTTCATTGTCATTTAAATACTTGTCATTTAAATTCTTGCATTGTAATTTTCTTAAGTTAATGAAATTTTAAGCTTTCTTTAAATTATTGTCATTTACTTTTATTGTCTTTTAAATACTGTCCTTAAGCTCTTATTTAAGCTTTTGATTCATTAAAAGCTTATTTAAAAGTCTGTTTTAAATTCTGTCTAAAAATCCAAAAAATCACAAAATCTGTCAAAGAGCAAGGAGCAAGGTAAATAGTGGATGGCCTTGGTTTAGAGCTTCTTGGGAAGCATATAGTCTGGTTAGAGTTGTTTGAAGCTCATTTCCTTGCCATAAGCTTTGGACTCTTGTAAGCTCACTTTTTTCATTTTTTTTTGCTTATTCACTGTAGCTTTGCTTATTTCTGCTTATTCCTGCTTTTTATTGCTTATTGTTGCTTATTTGTATTGTTTATTGCTTGTTTGTGCTATTTTATGGAGTTCATGTCATTTGTATGTGTTTTGCTTTGAAACTGCCTTAATCTGCCTTTGAATCTGCTTATGCTTATTTGCTTATTTTCAGTTCTTATTATTGTGTTTTTATTGTTCTTTAATGCTTATTTTTCATTGTTGACATTTTGTTTTCATAAATCTTTGCTTAAAACTCTCTTAATCAGTTTTAAAAAGAACTTCATAATCTTAAAGGGGTGTTTGGGTCAAGGGACAAAAAGGGTCAAAATGGTTTGAAAAACCTTTTGGGTCATTTGGGTAACTTGTACAAGCCTTTGTTAGTTGTTTCAAGCTGTTTTCAAAAAGTTTTAAAAGTTAAAAGTGAGTTTTTAAGTTTTTCTACTAGGTCTTTAAATCTGTGGTGACAGAACAGGTTTGATGTTACTTTTTTGATCTAGCTGATAAAACCATCTTTTGAGTGTTGTTTTAGTGTCCTTTTAAAGTGTATAATGCAGTAGTGTAAAGGTCTTTTAGTTTACTTTTGTTTAATCAAAAATATGTCAAGTCATTTTGTTAGTTTTAAAAGTTCCTTTTTCAAATTCAAAATTTTTTTAGCTTCTAATTTTTTGAGCAAAAAGCACATTGTGTGTCCATGAGCCATCTGTTTAGCTTAACTTTGTCTTTAAGTTTATTTTTCTAGCTTATTTTTGTATTCCTGCATATTGCTATATAATTCGAATAGTACAAATTTTATAATATAAAAAAAATAGTATAATTTAAAATATTTTGATCATTAATCCATAAAATATTAATTTATATTAAATATTATTAAAGTATCTATTTCTAAATCTCTATTTTACATGGTTATATATAATTTAGATCTTTGATATCAAATTAATTGCACTATTCATACTCTTTAAAGAAAAACCAAAACTTGAACCAGATCTTTGTGAGTAGCCATTTTCCATAAGCCTTTTCCTAGTTCATTTGATTTTCAAAATGTTTTCTAATTGCTGTTTTAGGTAGCATATTGTACCTGCTTTTAAGTGATATAAGTCTTAAGCCCATAAGGTTCCATTAAAGAGCTTAAAAATAAGCTCAAAAGTGGTCCCTTAGGCTGTTTGCCTGCCAGTTTTAGCAAAAAGTGCTTATAGCTTTTTAAAGCTTTTCTATCTGATTTCTTGTCTTATCTTTGTTCACATTTGCTTATTAGATGTATGATCTTATCTGTTAGTGCTTATTATTGTTTCACCTTAGCTTATTTGTGCTTAAAAGACCAAACAGTTTAAGCCATTAGGTACTTAGTGTAAAAAGCCATTTCTGCCAGTTTTTAGCTTATTTCAGTGCTTATTTGTGGTTTATAAAAAAGTTGTTTTTATTAAAAGTGCTTATTTTTAAGTTCTTAAAGCTTGTCTATAAAAAAAATTTGCAAAATAAAAAAAAGGGAAGGTGGAAGTCCAAGGTGAGCAAGGCTCGAACCTTGCACCTCACCACCCTCAACCTTTACACACACACTGCACTACACACTCGCCCTTGGGTCTTTTTCAGTTTACCTTTGCAAAGTTTATTATTTAACCCCATATTATTAAGTCATATTAAGCTATAATCCCTTTTTGCTATTCCAGCTTATTTAAATAACCGATCCTTCCCCCTTTTTTATGTTTTTCATAAGACCAAATACGGCTTGTCCAAAGCACTACTTTTTAGAATTTTTCAGATTTTTCGTTCCCATTAAGTTTAGTATTTTTAATTAATTTTTCTTTTTAAAATCATTTTTAATTCATAAAAAAATTATAAAAAAGTCAATAAAAATTTCAAATTCGTTTGTATAAAATTGAGTCTTTTATCATTTTAGAACGCGACGGGAAAAAATTAAGGATTTTCGTTTATAGGGTTAATATTGTGTAAAATTTAATATTTAGCGAGAACGATTTGAATCCCGTTCCTCTCGTTTTTATTGTTTTAGCCTTATCTAGCGTTTTCCAGTTTTAGGTTTCCTTTACTTTTTTTAGCATTACATTGAGGAAAACTAGAATCCAGACACCACGTAACATCCTGATCGCAAACCCTCACAAAAAACGCGATCACAAACGCAACCGATTTTCAATTCACGCCTCGTTGGGAAACGACCCGGGAGATTTTTGATTTTCCTTTGGTCAAATGGAATTTTTTGAGTCTTTCAGAATACGTATACTATAATTGATATATAATTGATCCTAAAAAGGCTGGTTATCATTTTGGCGCCGCTGCCGGGGAGGTGTGTGCGATTTTCGTGTCTACGTTTAAAGATTAGTTTTTGAAGACCCTTCCCTCGTGAAGTTATCAATTTCGTTTGTGAATATTTTCTTCTTATTTTTATAAAAATACAAAAATATTTTCCATTTCTTTTTAAAGAAAAATCAAAAAATATAAAAACATTGTCCTTAATAATAAAAATCATCATCAATATAATGTTCTCAACTTGAACATTATCATAATAAGTTCCCGAACAAAAGATTTAAAACTTGCCTTTGTGTCACTTGTTAAGTACGGCTCACCTTTAAAAGTTAAACAAACTCTAAGAGGGGTATAAGGAGGGTTGTTCCGAGGAACTACGACCCGAAAGGAGAAGGTTTTTAATAGCTTCAGCCGCTTTCCCCCCGATCCTCATCTTCTTTGGGCGTTTTTCTTTTTAGAGGTGCTATACCGTGATGCAAGTTGATTATTGGTTTAAGTTATTCAATCTTATTTTGTTTTTAAAAAACTCAAAAAAACCAAAAATAATCTCCTTTAACCTCTTTGCCATTTAATTCTTTTCTTAACCCTCTATATTGTTTAATTCTTATGGCGTCACTCGAACAAAGCGAGTGTATGGGGTGTGGACAACCGTGTGTTGGCTTCTATTGTTATCTTTGTACGTGCCAGCAGTGTGGTTTCAGTCTTAGTAATGGAACTTGTATAAACTGCACTTATGGAGACGGAAAACCAGTCACTTGTTGCGAGTGTGAAAGCCCGTTAAATGGTGGATTTTGTTTGTTTTGCAATTCGAGAGCTGGAAATTCTTTCACTTATGATTCAACTCCGAATTCTTTCGATAATCCTCCCAATTTTTCATACCCACCTCCACAACCCCAGTACGATACGTATTTTTGTGAGTTATGTGGGAACGATGCTCACTATGGTTACGATTGTCCGCCTCAGGTCCCGTTTGTCTACAATCCGGACCCGTGTTTCAATCAAAACTTTGATACTTTTCCACAAACTTCACCAACTTTTCCACAACAATATCTTTGTTGTGAAAACTGCGGGGGTCCTCATGCGACTTTTGAATGTCAACCGATGAATCAAAATTTTTACAACTCTAATTCTTTCGGTTTTGACCAATCCCAACCCCCGCAGTTTCCCGTCATTCATCAACCTCGTCAAGAAACAAGTGCGGAAATGTTGCATGCCCGTGAAGACCTAATGGAATCAATACAAAACTTTTTAAAAAAGTTTGATCGTATTTCTTTTAGGGAAACACCGAAGGTTTTAACGCAAGCTTGGGACAAATTTTTTGAAGTTAAGCATGCTCAATCCGAGGAGGTACAAGAATTGCTTAGCAAACTTGTTCAAGATTTGCAAAGTATAAACGAGGAGTTGGCAGAATATATTAATACTCCAAGTTAGAATTTTCCTACCTCATCTTATGATGATGACGACGATGAGTATTCTTTTGCAACACAAGAATATTTCATGACATGTTCTACCGCAATCACACCCGACCTTCCAATTACGGACTCTCTATTTCGGAAACGGAATCGGACGAAGAAAATGAGTCTAGTGTTAAAGACCTTAACCTAACCCCAAGTGAGTCCGAGGATTTATCCGAGGATGCTTCTGACGGTGAGTGTGATTTGCCCGTTTGTGATGATTTTCCCAAGAGTCATCTTGTTACTTTCTCTAACCCTCTCTTCGATATCGATGATGATTGTACCTCAAGTGATGATGAGTCATTTTCCGAGGAGGACGTTCCAATGGAGAATTTTAAATTTTTCTCTAATCCTCTTTTTGATCTTGATGAAGAAATCATTTCTACCGAGGTGAATCTAATTCAAAATGAGGTGTTAGAAAGTATCACTTCAATTCCCCCAGGAATTGATCCTTTGATGCCGAATCTAATCTTATAGAATCTTTGCGGAATCAAAATACTTTGATTAATTCTTCTTCTAAGATTGATTATCTTCTTGATGAGTTCGCTAGTGAACTCACTCTTCTCAAATCAATTCCACCGAGAATTGATGATGACAACCTTGATCCGGAGGGTGAAATTCATCTAGTTGAGAGATTGCTTTATGACAACTCATCTCCTCGCCCTCCGGAAGAGCTTAATGTGGAAAATTCTATCGAGTCTTTCTCTCCATCTCCTATCCCCGTCGAGGATAGTGACTCTCTCATGGAGGAGATCGATGTTTTTTTTGTTTCGGATGGATCAATACCACCGGGTATTGAGAGTGATGATTACGACTCGGAAGGTGACGATAATTCTACCTCCCTTCCTGAGTTCGAATCATTTCATGTTGATTATCCCGATTCGGGAGATTCAACCATTGATGTGGTAGAAGACATCCCCGTTGATGTGCCTAACATTTTGCCTACCCATCCCACCCTGCATATGGATTTCGACTTCATTCCTTCTAATGATCTCGGATCCGATCATGATGTTTCTTCTCCTTCCGGAGATAGAAACAAGATTTACGATCCGGGGATATGCATTGAAGTCGAATCCACGAGATTTCTTACTACTCTTTCCCCCGTGATTGATACTTTACTTCCATTTTCATCCGAAAATGAAGACAAAGTTTTCAATCACGGTGTTCTTGCTTCAGAGGAGAAATCTCCTCCTTCTTCATCACATCGGGGCTTTAAAGCTTTCCAGCTCATTTCTGAAAGCCCGATGATGATTCATGGAGAGAACACTCCTAATTTGGGTGTTCGTCATCTCCATTTCTATCCCCCTTGATCATCTCAAGTATGGGGGGATCGAGTCAGGCTCAAGACTCGGTTAACAAAAATAAGCGCTTCGTGGGTGGCAACCCATGCTTATCCCTTAGTTTTATTAATGAATAAGTGTTTTGTGTTGTGATGAGGCTCGCCTCTTCCATTATCCGTGTTTTGTGTTTTGTGTTATTGTCCAGGATTGCCCGGATTTTGAAGCCTCTCGTGCTCGCGGTTTTTGTCCTTCGTTCACTCGAGCTTCAAATCCTCAGCTTCATTTTGGGAATCCAATATCCAAATCTTATCGACTAACGTTTATCTTTAAGCATAATTCATAAACGGCTTTAGTATGACGTAGGTACCGACCTTACAACATTGGAGGAACAATATAATCGTTCTAGATGAGGGATCTTCTATTTGAATGAGCCAGCATCCTGTTTTCAACGTACCCCCGTTTTTACCACCAAAATTATAAAAAAAATATAGTGATTTATGCAAAAATTTTTAAAAATTCAAAAATATAATAATGTTTTTGTCCACAAATTTTGACTTTCCTTTTCCTGCTGTAGAATAAAAAAAATTTTAACTTTCAATTGAGCATGTGAGCTACTAGCTTGTTCCTTAAATTTTAGACTAACAATTTCGCGTAACTTAGCCAAGAACAAAAAATGATAGAGTATCTCTAGTCTGAGTAGCGATGCTTTTAAAACCAAGGATTAGTTGGAAATCGTAAGATCTCATTAGTTGTAATTTGTTGGAGGATTAGTTGGAAATCTTAAGAGCTCATAAGTGTAGTTTGTGGCTTTTTCTCCCATAAGCTCCTAAACCAGACTAATAATACGTGCTCTTTTCGAAAACTAAACTTAAATCAACAATTTTTGAAGTATGGATGATATCAATAATTTTAGTTCAAATTTATACTTAAATTTTCTAAAAAGAAATTTTCTCTATATCTTGGTAATATAAAAAAAATGAGTAATAATTATAAACTGTGGGCTAATAAAAGTTTACTGCATCTTGCCGGCTCACAACCGATGTTGCAGTCTTCTAAATAAGGCACATAGTAATTATCCGAGACTGATAAAAGTTTGTTGCATCTTGCCGGCTCACAACCGATGTTGCAGCCTTCTAAAAGGTCGAAGATTTCCTTAGTTTAAAGGATGAATAATTATATTAAGTGTAATAAATGTAATTTAATAAATATAGGGAAAATCTCTTTTTCTTAAATTTAAATACGCTTTTGAACTAAGACTATTTCATTTTAAGTTTTTAAATAAGCTATGTATATACGGGAAACCTAAGAGTCCTTGAAACCGAAGGTCCGTGAGTCCCGATACTAGTCTCTGTGGGGTGTCAAAAGCCTGGTCACTTAGTCGCAAGGTTGGGATGTGCCGAGACGAAAGTCGCTACATGGGATGATCTCGCCTTCAAACTCATTATTCTCGGGTGGAACGTGAAGCATAGAAATTTTGCAAAACGTTGATCCATGGTTGAAATTCGAAATGGCACATTCACCTAATATATAATAATTGTCGGGAGTGAAAAGTTCACAAGTTACAAATATGAGTAGTGTTAGCATCTTAACTTATATTTAACGGTGATTTCGTTTTAAGCTTGGTTTGGAATAAGTGAAAAGTCAGGAACGATGAATTTATCTTTTTTGGGGCATTTTAAGATTGAAATGTTGTTCTATGATCCCTAAAAGTTATAAAATAATGAAAGTCAAATATGTTAGTTAGTTGCTTAAAAAGAAAAGTACAAAAAAAATGAGAAAAAAGAAAAATACAAAAATATGTGTAGGAATAAGTGTATATTTAAAAATGGTCAAAACGGGGCTTTTCAAAGCTATTGATTCTTTATTTCCCCTTGACGAACACTTAGCTACTTTTCGAGGTTATTAGTCGAGGGGGATTGAGGGTCTTAGTTTTCTAAGTGCTTACTTGTAGCATTGCGTGAGGGCACGACAATAGTTTAGTATGGGGGATTTTGGTATGTGCCTAAATACACATACCTTTGACCTTTAAAATCGGACTTAAATGACTAAAAACGTACCAAAAATACATTGTATTTGTATGTTTTCTTTTATACTGTGCAGGAAACGGATATCCGACAAAAGGACTAAAAATTAAGCCAAAAACGACAAAACCGAGCACGGAATGGAAGAGCGTGATAAAGTCAAAGTCCAAAAAGTCAAAGCCAAGTCAAAGTCAAAGTCAACCCTGCAGAGTCAAAGGTCAATGCCGAAGCCGTAACCGAAGAAATTCTTAATGGGCCCACCCGTACCCATCTAATGGGCCGGGTCATCCCATTAAGTTGTTATATGAAGACCAAAACAGAGAAATGGCCCAAGTCCTTTATTATTTAAACCGGCCCAAATCAAAACATAAAAGCCCAAACCATACTTTAACTCTGTTAGACATAAAAGCTGTTATGTCATCCCATCGTTAGTCCTTTAAGGACTAAACTTGCAAACACTCATTTATGTCTCAGGGACCTATCCTGGCAACCCTCAAAACTTCATCACCACAAAGGACATTCAATGAAATAAAATCATACACAACGAGGGACTATTTCTGTCAATTTCCCAAACACTTTACCATGCACAAAAAACAAAAACCCACCTTTCCCGCCAAAACCCTTTTGGCACTATTCATCATCTCTCCTATCACTTTCCCCCACCTCGTTCACTGTTCACCCACAACAAAACTGTCACTCTCACTATCCCCACCTCACAAAACAACAATTGCCACCTTGGCAATCCCTTGACATCTAATTGGACAAACGAAATTAAGGGTTATGATCATAAGACTTGGGCACAAAGAAAAATAGAAGGCTGAGATTGGGTTTTTGATCTCTCTCACACAACAAACACACAAGCTTGAAGCACTCAGTAAAGAAGCACACATGTGAAGCTCAAGACCTTAGGTTTTTAGTATAAATAGGCATAGTGTAGCTTATTTGTTTTTGTCGAATTTGTTAAGTCCATGCATTTGTATTAACAATTTGTACCATTTTAATATTGTCTTTTAATTAATTGTCATTTAAATTTCTGTCTTTAAATTTATGCATTGTAATTTTATTTTTCAAGTTAATGAAATTTAAGCGTTTTCTTTAAATATTGTCATTTAAGTTTTATTGTCTTTAAATACTGTTTTATAAGCCTTTGTATTTTATGTAAGTTTTTGAGTCATTGGAAACTTATATAAACACTCATTTCATTTTCTGTCCAAAAAATCAAAAAAATCATAAGAATCTGTCAAGAAAGCAAGGAGCATGGTAAATCTTAGATGGCCATGGGTTTAGTGCTTCTTGGGAAGCTATAGGATTGGTTTTTAAGCTTTTGAGAGCTTAATATCATTGCCATAAGCTTGGACCTTTGTAAGTTCACTTTTTTTCATTTTTGCATTTTACTATTCATTTGTTTTTTTTTTGCTTATTCTTGCTTTTTACTGCTTATTGTTGTTCTTTGTTGTTGTTTATGCTTATTTAATGCTTATTTGTCATTTATTTTATGTTTTATCTTAAACTATTCTTATTTGC